>JARFJB010001412.1:0-17500 GCA_036346205.1 Vesta saturnalis
TTGAAAAAATGAAATTTAATAAAGGGAATTTATTTTTGTTTCTTTTACAAAAGTGACTCTAAAGTAGAATACATTGATCATCTTTTCCAAAGGACATAACCATTTTTTCAGTACAACTTATTTTCAGTGGAAATTAAATTTTAGAATAGATTGAAGGTGTAGCTGGGTAGTCCCTTAGTCCTGTTATAGCTAATTTTTACATGAAAAATTTGGAACATTAGCGTTAAAATAAAAACCTTCAGTTTGTATAGATATGTAGATGACACATTTTTTTTGGAGACATAGAAGAAGCACTGCATGAGTTTTGGTTTTAAATACATCCTAGTATTCAGTTTACCATGGAAAAGAAACTAATGCAAGTTTACCATTTATTGACGTATTAATAAAAATAATTTTTTTAAGGTTTACAGAAAGCCGATACATAGATACCTTCATAAATTATCCAACCACCATCCACGTCAAAAATTGATGTAATTAAACCTTTAGTAGATCGAGCAAAACGAATTTGTGACCCAATTTTGAAGGATGAATATAAATATTTAACAAAATCCTTACAAGATAATGGATATTCAAACAGATATTAATAATGTTATTACACCTTCTAGGCGTAACCTTAAAGAAAAACCAGTTCTTAATTGGTACTGTTTTCTTCCTTTTATAGCTAATGTTACAAATAGAATTGAAAAATCCTAATTAAATATGGCATTAGGACTTTTTTAAACCTACAAGAAAATTTAAGATCCCTAAAGATGTTCAAACACTTTATTATCTTCCGGAGTTATAAGTTATCTTGTTCATGGGAAAAGTATACATCGGAACCACAAAACGTAGCTTTGATACAAGACGCAAAGAACATATGATTTTTATAATTAGTCAACCAGAGAGGTCTGCTGGACCATGCCCTGAATAATCTAAATCATGATATTCAATTTGACAATATGGAAATATTGCCAAGACAAACTCATTATTTGTTCGTTTACAACGTGAAGCTATTGAAATATATAAACACCCTAATAATTTTAATAGGCAAGAAGAAAATCTGTTTAAATAGGTTTTGGCATCTTATAATTAAAAAAAGCATAATGATACGTCTTAATTTTGATTTTAATTTTTTAACTTTTGGTATGTCTAGGTTTTTTGCTGTGTTTTTCCTAGACCTTGAAGCAAATGCTTTATCAATTTAATGTAAAATTACCACAGCACTATAATTTAACATAAGTAATTGAAATTAAGATTAAAATTAAAAATTATACAAAATTACAACAAACGTTCTGCATTACGCTTTTCATTGTTAATAACACTTGCACTTATTGATAAAGATATATCTTTCTTAGATTTCCTGGATTATTTTATTTTGTCATATATATTTGTCAATACTTCTATCATTTTGAAATTGAAGTTTTTGACAACTTTACACTTACGTCATAACTTGATTAAATTTTGTTAAATGTGTTTTTTGGCTGACATTTTTCATTGTTAGCTTTCATCGTAGAGAGTGTTCTGATTTGTCATCTTTAAGACAGTTTAACAATATTTAATTTTTAATAACCTAGTTATTCTTTACTAAAATTTCATTTTATAGTTGGCTTTATACGTTTCTTAAACTGTTATGTTGATAGCAGGCTGATGTTCATGTTTTAATATTCCTACTTTGACAAAACTGTTTACAACACCTTTAACAATTTTAACAGGTATTACTACTGACGAAGATAACTGTAAGTGTTATCGAAACGTTATATATGCACTTTTCTAGAGTACCGCTCAAACCAACTGAGCTATCGATATACCAACCGATGTCTTTATGTATGTAGAACTTAAATGCAGTTTAAACATTTACTTCAGATACTTTATAAACAAAATGTATGTAAAAGTAAATTATCGTCAATACATATGTTTTCACATTTTCTTATATATTTAATCGTTATTCTGATATTTGAACAAACACTTAAATTTCACCTTAGGAATTTGTAACTTGCCTCGTATCAAAAAATTGCATAGAACATAATTAATCGATATGTATAATATGTATATCTAGATATTGTTATATCTTTCAAATATGCAGAAATATTTTATAAAAACCAAAAACTGCCACTAATAAAGTTTGGTGCATTTCTACTAAAATCTAATCAGATCCAGGAGAACGAGATGAAGCTTAAGTACAAACTTTCAAGTACGTACCTATTAGAGTTCTGGAGTTATAATGGATAAACATACAACCACTGCACACGCACACACACACACGCACACACCACAAAAAAACACCAACGCACACACACACACACGCACAACAAAACGCACACACAAACACGCACACACACAAAACACACGCACACGCACACACGCACACACACAACACACACATACACAGACAAACAATCAAACAAAACAAATTAATCTGATCAATATAATCTAGTCATGTTAATAATCAAACTAAGCTAATACATCAACCACACGCACACACACACACACGCACAAACACTACACAACACACAACACACACACACGCACACACACCACACACATACACAACACACACGCACACTCACACATCACACTACATACACCTCACCCACACTTACATCCACACACACCACACACCACTCACCACTGACTCACTCACACATTACGCGCACTGTCTACGTCACACGCTACACTGACACCACACTCACACGCACAGCACACACACGCACACACACACACACGCACGCACACGCACACGCACACGCACACGCACACGACACCACACGCCACACACACACACACGCACACTGCACACGCACAACACACACTTACACTCACACACTACACCACTGATACAGCACACACACACACACTAACACTACAACACACATCACACACACACACACAACATACGCACCACCACACCACACACACTCACACAAAATACCGCACACGTCATCACTCACGATCACACGCAATGCACATCTGCACACACACACGAAAACACACGCACACGCAACTACACCACACACAATCACACGCACACAGCACACACACACACATGAAGCACACACACGTTAACACACACACAGACACACACACACGACACACGCACAAACAACCACACACACACACACACACACACACACAAACACAGACACACAAACACAGACATCATGGCCGATCTTGGCAAATTTTATCAAACGTCGTAAAATGGTGTAATAGCTCCAACAGCCTCAACTATAATAAGTTACTTGCAATATTCAAGAAACGAAATTATTAGGTTTCGATTAAGCACAAAGTTAGGTCTTTAAATTGGTATTTCGATGTCTACAATTTTTATTTGTATTTTTCCTACACTTTAAATTGAAGTAAATTTATGGGTATTGTAAGAGCATTAAGAAAATGACGGCAATCATCCGAAGTGGTCACCAAGACCGGAAAGACCTTACTTATAGTTCATGCTCAGTGATGTAATAAATGACCGCTTTCCCAACAAAATGGGTATCTAATGACACATCTTTTTTGCAACAATTATTCCAAACAGTAACCAAGACCAGAAAGACCTCCAATTTAGTTCTTGCACAACACAGCAATATGTTTAGGCATTTTCTCAATAAAATTGGTGTAGGAATGAAGAATTTAGGCAATGGTGATCATGTCCAAAAGTACCTTAACTTTAGTTCATTCTCAGCCATGCAATACATTTGATCGTTTTTTCAAATACTGTCCAAGACCAGAAAGAGGGCAAATTTAATGTAAGTGAAAAAATAAGGATTTTGGGCAACCATTGTAATAAGAATCTCAAATTTAATTCATGCGCAACAAGACAATTTATTCGACCGTTTCCCATACGAAATGGATGTACAAATAAAAGTGTTGTTCAACAATTACTTCAAATTGTGACCAAGACCATAATTACCTCAAATCTATTATTTGACTAGGAAAGTAACGCATTCGCTCGTCTTCCAACGAAATTAGTGTATAAATACCGAGCGTGGAAAATAATAGTGAGCAAGAGCGTGACAACCTCAAACTTTATTCTTTCCTAGTGAGACATTAGGTTTAGCAATTTTTCTAACGAAATGTGTTGAGAGGTGGAGATTTTGGGCAACAATGATTTTGAATGGCGACAACACCGGGATTGTATCAAATCCGTCTCTTGCCAACCGAGGTAATACGTTTGGTCGTTTTTCCACTAAGATTGGTGTGTAAATAACAATCTCGAACAAAAACGGTTCGAAATAGTGTATAGACCTTAAATTCAGTTTCTCCCAGTGAGACAATGGATTTAGCAGTTTCTTTCGCCTCAATCGATGTAGAATGAGGATTTTTGCCAACTTTGATTCAAACAATGGTCACCGATTTGGTCCGTACTCAACAGTGAGATGCAACATCTTGAGAACTAATTGAGTGCAAAATTTTAGTTTATTTGGCCAATTCACGCATAATGTGTTATTGTTTTTAACTCTTCCACCTTCAAAACTCCGATGACTTTATGACTGTGATGCTAATTATTGAAATTGGTATTTAATCGCCTATAAATGAGGGGTTTTTGAGGCTATAAGCGAACTATCGACGGACGGACGGATATGTAGAGCATTTTTTCTAAATGCTCTAATACAAAACTTATGATTATAAATTAAGTCATTTAAAGTGATGATAACTGGCGATGATTTCATATTACTAAACAAAAATTTGAAGCAGCCAACTCAAAAAACTTTCCCGCCTTGTATTCTTCCTACCCTGAAATCGCTATATAAGTTTTTGAGTTATTGCGGGCAAGAATGGAAAAGGAAAAGGCCGCGTATTTATTTCCCTTTCCAAGGGGGAGGACGGGAAAAAGAAAATCAGATCAAACCTTCTTACTTTTTACCCAGCAGTTCAATCACCACCAAAAATCACCGGTGTTTAAACATAGGTGTTATACACTTATGTTAAATTTTATTATAATTTCTATTAAAATCTTTGAGTAAATGCGGCCGTAAGAAAATCACATTTAGGTGCTAAATACATATGTTAAGTTTGAATACAACGACACAGACATGTTTTCATAAAGTGCGTTTTTGGATTCAGACGACTTCAAAACGGAATTTAAGGTCTCAGTCCAATTTCGAATTTTTTGGCCGATTTCAATTACATTCCTATTAGGTGGGAAAGATAACAGTAATGTGAACAAGTTCATGTGTTACATTAAACACGACAGTCTGAAATGTAATAGTAATTTTATTATGCCACTGTTTTCATGTAATAATCTACCGATCATATATTTACTACGTCAAAGCACATGTGTATTAAACTCTATTGGTATCATTGCAAATTGCATAATAAAATTAATAAGACATACTGCTTTCTTTATGTTATAATTAGTTGGAGTTTTTGATTTAAGTATGTGTAATAAGCAATTAATAAAATTGTCAAGATATAGTAACCAACAAAGCTTCATTGTAACATCAGCAATGATTAATAATAGAATCGAAAGATTATTTAGTTAGTGCTAATTACTTGTAACTTTGTACCCTGAATAATTGCATCCTACAAATACAGGGTGTATATTTAAAAGAAAACAGTTTATTTAACAAATTGTTCTCCTAGCAAGGACTATATAACATTATTTTGCACTATCAAAACTGTCAAAAGTACGAAGTAACAGTTGCAAAAACTTTCCGAAAAAAAAAACGCATCAGCTTTGGCCAGCCAGTACGTCTGGTAATAATTAAATATTGTATGCTAGTATACTCTGTTCCATCTGATTTTGTATGAGAGCATCCCATGATATTTTTTCTGTAGTCAAAATGACAAGAAGTCGATTTGACGCCGTCCTGCCAAAAGTAATCGTCCTGTGTTGCCTATTTACATAACGCATATGATGATCAAGTCTCATATTGAATTAAAAATAATTTGTTGAGAAAATGCAAAAAGTCATGGCAAAAAGTACCTACAAGGTTGTAAATATGAAGGTGCTATAAAGACCTTAAAAATAGTGCAATGACGCACCCGTATAAGACTAGGAGAATCCGATTCAGATTCAGACAGTGATGTGGATTCAGATTCTTCTGGCGATATAAAGTAATTGAAATAAGACCACACTGTTATACATCAAAATTTTAGTGAAAATATATTTAAATATTTGGTTTTCGTCATGTGTTGTCCGTGAGCACGAAAGCAGCAATCTTGTCATCAATTCCATTTAGAGCAATTACAAGACGTCGGGCACTCGAGGTGCGCGGCGCGATTTTCTACAATTTGAAAAACTTAAACGATGTTATAATCGGGAAACTTCGGTAGTAAAAATGCCATCCTAAAAATATACGGCAAATGAATAAATTTAGTCAGTATCGATTTTTTTAACGATTGATATCGTAAATGAATACATTTTTATTGAATGATCATTTGTAACAATTTCAATTTAGGTATGTATTGGATTACCTATTTCATATTTGCATTAGAATAATTTTTTTAGTTAGTAAACATAACCTGACCTGTTCAACATCAGCTGTTTTATCAAGGATTTGCAAAAATGAAGTTCACCGTTTTATAGACTTTTAATTACACCCAACAGAAAATAAGAATAACTTCTGATAAGATTTTTGGTTGTTAATCTTAGCAATCATCGAATAGGTAAATTCTAAAACTCATCCTTGATGGCAAGTCTAAATATTTATATTTTTAAGAACCAGCAACAGGAATCAATCAATTAGCGTCATTACATTCAAATATGTGTCAGAAAGTGTTATTACAAATACGACAAGCATTTATTCAGTTCACACTATTAGTTTATTGTGCCGACTAGAAAATGTGAAACAGTATTTGTTCGATAATTCTTAGATTAAGTAATAGTAGGTGTAAATGTGTACTATGAAAACTTGAATGAAGCTTCCCAATGTGATTATAATATTGTAACTTGAAATACTTCTAATAGGAGGACAGAACACAAATGTTGAAATAACTACTACGTTGTTTCACAGCAGCGTGCAACTTAATGAGACCCACCTTGTTTGATCGAAAAATATTTTTGCAGAAGTATTTCAAATTTTAATACCAATATGTAAAATAAATCACAAATTGATAAAACATTTTAAAATGTATTATAAGTTTTTGTTATGAACGAATAAGTTCAAAGGTAAATATGTAATTAAAAATTATTATTAATTTTATTAAATACATAAACAAAAAGTTTACCTCGAGTAGGATTTGAACCTAGGACCTGTACTTTGCTAGAGTACCGCGCTAACCAACTGCGCCATCAAGGTTCAAGCCCCAATCGATGTAAATCTTGTCTTTATGTATGTAGAACTGATGTAAATTCTAAATATAATGAGATTACAGTCAAATTACTTATATTAATGGAATGTGAGCCTGCAATATCGCAAGTTTGCAAAAACCAACTTTCATTTCTAAAACAGCGGTTTGATTTAACTTACTGCTTGCAAAACCCAACCTTCAATTCAAAAATACCGCTTTGATTTAACTACGTCCTAGAAATTTTAATAGACATTTTTGAAACATAGTGTATGTTTATGAACAAACTTGAAATCAGGCCTCTATATTATTTTACATACAAGGACTGTCTTACCAAAAACCCCTCTGTCAAAAAGGGCAAATAAAACAAGTTGACTTCCATTTCCAATTTTGACGACACACGTCATGTTATACCTTTGTTTTGAGAATTTATAATATATTTATATTTTTTTAATATATATATATATATATATATATATATATATATATATATATATATATAACAAGCTTTTAACACACTAAGTAACTCTAATGTGTAGGGAAAAATGCGCTCTAATTACATAAAAGACAGACATACAAGTCGGCTTTCATTTACAATTCTGATAATACAATTCATACCAAAGTGATTTAACTTACAGCTTGTAAAAACCTTCCCACAATTCAAAAATACCCAATTGGTTTAACGTACACCTTGCAAAACCAATTTTCAAAAACACAAACAAACACACACACACACACACACACACACACACACACACACACACACACACATACACACGCACGCATTCACACACGCCCCATACCTGTCTTCTGAGATAGCCTTCGGCATTGCTGTCAAAATACGAACAATTTTAAGTTAGGTCAATATATGTGCAATATTAAGTATTAGGTTATGTCAATGCTCGCGCACGAGCATTGACCTAACCCAAAACCGCGCGTTTATTAATCTAACCTAATATTGTACGTGTATTGATCTAACCTAACATTTTACGTGTATTAATCTAACCTAATATAGTACATATATTGACCTACAATTGTTCGTATATTGACAGCAATGCCGAATGTGTGTGCTCGCGCGTGCGTGCGTGAGTGCGTGTGCGTGTATGGGTGTGTGTGTGTGTGTGTGTGTGTGTGTGTGTGTGTGGTGTGTTGTGTGTGTGTGTGTGTGTTAAAGTGTGTGTGTTTTGAAGCTGTAAGCTAAATTAGACCGTCATTTTTCAATTGAGAGTTGATTTTGCAAGCTGTAAGTTAAACCAATTTGGTATTTTTGAATTGCGGGATAGTTTTTGCAAGGTGTAAGTAAAATCTTTTTGTATGACGTGTATTATCAAAAATGTAAATGAAAGTTGACTTATCTGTTATTTGAATAGTAAAAGGATGTTATTGTTGGTTACATAACTGGGAAATCCCACGTGGTACACACAAAAGAACGTGAACACCACAATTGTGTTTTCAAGGTCTGTTTGCCTCTCACGTAATTAGGTAATTAGTATGTTTTTCCTAAAACCCCCTAAAAGTATTTGAATAGTGAAAGATTGTTGGTGTGATCACATAACTGTGAAATCCAGAAAATAATTACTTTATATTAATGATTGTTGGAAACCGTTGAAGTACTTTATATTGTTCATCTAATAACAAAACGCAGAAAGTGAATGTGCTATGACTGTAAGCAATAAAAGTCAGCTGTGTCCCCCTGTCAAGTCGTTCTTTCAATAAGATTACCAACAACAGCACTGGTAAGTGATCGTTTTTGGTTTTAGCCCTCACCCATGATTTTATTTATTTTATTTAATTACTTGTACAGATTTTTAATGCCATGATTCATCATCACCACCATCTCATCTTGGTCTAAACCTACTGTAAAGATTCACGCGGTGAACACACACTTGTTGTACCTTAATCCGTACATCTGCAGTGTTATGTAATTATTATTATGGTTGTGTAATGATGATTATGAACATTTGGTAAAAGAAAACACGCAGTCCTATATCTGTCTTATAGTATGGTATCGATGTGAGTTTCAAACCACAGGTGGATTATCAAAATTGGAAATGAAAGTCAACTTGTTTATTTGTCCGCAGGCATTTGTCCATTTTCAATAATTACTTACTGTGTTCAAAAGATGAAATGTATAATCAACCTTGGAAATAGAAGTTATCTTGTTTTATTTGCCCCCATACATTTCTCCATTTTCAATAACGACAAAGTGTGTTCAGGCTTATTTATAAATCTAAGGCCCTTTTTGACAGAGGTATGTCCGATAAGACAGTCCTTGTATGGAAAATAATATAGAGACCTGATTTTAAGTTTGGTTATAAATATGCGCTGTTTCTAAAATTTCTAGGACGTAGTTAAACCAAATCGGTATTTTGAATTAAAGTTGGTTTTTGCAAGCTGTAGGTTAAATCAAACCGTTATTTTAGAAATGAAAGTTGATTTTTGCAAGCTGCAAATTAAGTTAAATCAATTTGGTATTTTAGAAATGAAAGTTGGTCTTTGCAAACTGTAAGTTAAATCATTTTGGTATTTTAGGCTTGAAAGATGATTTTTGCAAGCTGCAAGTTAAATCGAACTGCTATTTTTGAATTGAAAGTTGGTTTTTGTAAGTTAAACCAAACCAGTATTTTTGAATTGAAAGTTAGTTTTTGTAAGCTATAAGTTAAACCAAACACGTATTTTTTAATTTAAGTTAAGATTTGATTGATTTGACTGCGATTGATTCGATTGAGATTGATTTGACTGATATTGATTTGATTGAGATTGATTTGCGGATGAACGACTGTTTTTCCACGCCATTCCCTCACGTTTAGGAGAGTGCCGGTTAGCCTTATCTACAAAGTAAGCGGTCGCTCATGGGAGTTAGGTATACACACGGGAAGAACCGTTACCTGAAGGCTATGAAGAATTGTTAGCTCAGCTTCTTGATTGATTGATTAAGATGGATTGATTTGATTGCTGCGATTTATTTGATTTGATTAATTGATTTGATAGCTGCGATTCATTTGATTTGATTAATTGATTTGACCCACTACATTTAATTATGACTCACAATTAAATTGGCTGCGATGTTGCCAGACAAAACAAAGATGGTAGCCAAAGCAAAAATAGTGATAATAATAATAATAATAATAATAATAATAATAATAATAATAATAATAATAATAATAATAATAATAATAATGACTTTTATTGAAGAGTAATATACAAAGTAGCTTAATTTGCTACTTACTAAACAAGAAAATAATATTTTCAACGCATAGCTGGCGAAGTCTAGCACAGATTGGCTACTCCACTTAACCAGCTAGACATTGCATAAAATTAGTTTATGTATAAACACAATAATTGTATACGAAAGTAGGATAAATTCATAATAGACAGAATAAAGAAAACAGACAAGGAGAAAACAAAAACTTAACTATCAATCATGTTTACTGTTTCTTACTACTAATATTAAATGCTTTAATTTATATTTAAACTGCCCAATGCAGGGCACATTATGATTATCAACGTTGCCAGAAAAAACAAAAATGACCGCCGTTAAATTGATTTCATTGATTGATTCATTGATTTGGTTGAGATTGATTTGATTAATTATTTGATTAATTGACTTGATTAATTGAATTGATTAATTGATTTGATTAATTAGTTTATTTGATTCATTGATTTGATTGATTAATTTATTAATTCGCTTGATTGGTTTGGTTTGATTGATTTATTTGATCTACTATTCTCATTATGACTAATAATTAATGAGGGGGCCTGAATAGAGGGTGAAGACCCGCGGACAAGTACCGAAGGCCTATAGCCGACGATGGGACGCAAGTCCGAATACAGGTTCCGGCGTCCTATACCTGTCTTATGAGATAGCATGAGGGCCCCACTTATTAGAATACTATTTTAAATTTCCCGCCATGATCGACAAAATGGCCGACAAAACAAAAATAATTTAATTATAACTCTTAATTAAAAACAAAATGACGATACAGTTTATTTAGGACTCATAATTAAAAACAAAATGGTTGTGGTGAAATTTAATTATGACTCATAATTAAAAACAAAATTGCGGCGGAATTTAATTGTGACATAATTAAAAGCAAAACGGCGTGACAATTTAATTATGACGTAATAATTAAAAACAAAACGGCGGCACAATTTAATTATAACTCATAATTAAAATAATTGGGCTTTGACAACCTACCCCGCTCCTTCTACCACAGGGTCACGTGAGTACCCCCAAAGCGACTGGGGGCTATCAGGGGCTAGACTGCCAAAAACGCACTAATTAAGGGGCGAGGACAGTAAATACGTCATCAAGGGTTTAAAAATGTCATCAAGGGGTAGAAAATGACACCAGAAAAGAAGCCGACAAAAAGGGGTTGTAAATGAACGTAGCCACGTGGCTTCCCCTACGCCTTCCCCCACCACTTTTAATTATGACGTCATTTGAATCCGATAAAAAGGGGTTGTAAATGAGCGTGGCCACGTGGCTTCCTCTACTCGTTCCCCCATCACTTTTAATTATTTCTACTTACAATTTCCGTTTTATGTTCGAGGTCTGAAAACTAAATTCTATCTTAAATAATTTCAATTTGTAAATTTTATTTTACGTTTTTACTTTTTTTTAGAATGTTTTTTTCTTCTTCAGTTTATACTTTATTAAGATTTACTTTTATTTAAATAGGTCACTCCAGATTCCACTAAGCCTTAAAAACTAATTTAAATAATAAAATAATTGGATGTGTGTAGTAAATTATTCTCATTTGATTAGTGTCATGTCGTTCATACTTTCCAAATGACCAAATGAAAAAAGAAGGTCAACTTATTAATAACTGATATTATCACATACCAAACTGAATTAGATATGTTTGTGTATTACAAAAGGTATATAACGCAGAGAAAAAAATGGGTAGTAAATATTCTTGCTTACTTGAATATAAGTAAAAAATAGCATATTAAACAATGCGTAAAGGACCACCTTATGAACGTATGTTTAAAAGGCTTTTTACAACGAATGTATTATACACCAGCGAATAGGGCTTAAAAAAATAATATTTGATTTCCTTTGGCGCTTTTTTGAAATATCAACATCAACGGAGATACAGGGTGTAAAGGTTTTATTTAAAAAATTAAAATTTATTAATAACTGCCAAACCACTTGAGATAATTAAAAAAAATTTTGTAGGTGTCAATAGCTACGTGGGAGCGAAATTTTTCAATAAATAAAATGTTTTTGTGTTTACCAGCAGCGCGCGTATAAAAAAGTGATGCGCGACAGATTTTTCTAAAAATAAAATTTATTATTGAATTCCTTGTTCAATTCAAAAAAGGTAAAAACCGTTTTAATGCACGCCTAAAATTAAACACTGTGTTAATTTAAAATTTCAAATTATTGAACTTTTGATCAAAGGCAGCTGGAAAATTTTGTTTCTGTTTATCTCTCTTGTCCAGAAATAACCTGTCAATTAGTTTTTCTTCGTAATTTTATTAACGCTATCGATACAACAACGGCTCATGTTTATGAAAATAATGAATTAATGTCGTACAAATGCCGCAGCCGCTTCTCGCTTATACGCGGAACGATTTGCGTTGCGAGTTCAGGGAAGCTGGAGGAAGCCCCGACAACGTGAGAATGTTCAAAATGAAGAAGTAATTCTTATTTTTAGAAAAATTAGTGGCGTAATATTTTTTTTTTTTCAAAAATATAAAACAACTTTTTTATATGCGCTCCACTGGTAAACTCAAAAATATTTTATTTATTGAAGAATTTCTTTCCCACGTAGCTATTGACACCTACAAATTTTGTTGAATTATCTTAAGTGGTTTGGCAGTTATTAATAAATTTTTATTTTTTAAATGAAGCTTTGACATCCTGTATCTCCGTTGATGTTGATATTTCAAAAAAGGGCCACAGGAAAAGATATTATTTTTTGAAGCCCTATTCACTGGCAAAAGGATAACTCCAACTTTGGAATCACCCTGTATACTATATTAATGTTACATTAATACTATGTTTTTGTCCCACGATTCCTTGTTTTATTTACTAACTTGTTTAAGTCTTTCTTTTAAAAAGTAATATAAATGTCACTTTACCACCTCAGGAATATAGCGGAGGTTAAAAAATCTGTTAAACAAACAACAAAGATTACGAGTGTTACTTCTTCCTATTTATTGTTTCGTTTAGTTTAGCCCAATAATGCTAAAAATTACATGAGATTAAACAAATATTGTTATTTTTTCTAACACTTCTAACACTTATTCCAAAATAGATCTAGGCTCTAGTGCCAACATCCAACTTCTTTTGAACAGACAGGTGAAAAAAAAATAATTTACTAAAGGGTGCGTTTTTCATTACTAGTAATACCATATTTAATAATTAACTGTAACAAACTTATGCCTAGTTCTTAGTATAAGTTGGAATATGTATTTTAAAATGAAACTGTAAAGGTTTAAAATATGCCCAAGCATCCCCTGCAATTTACCGACGTACAAATTGTGTATTCAATATTTATGCTATTTATAGTAAATTAACAAAATATGGGACAGATCCGAATGAACCCTATAATGATAATACAAATGTGCATTTGATATTCCTGAAATCTCCCTGAAAAATGTTTAAGTAATAATTCCTTTGAAAATTTTATTAATGAGGAAGTATATTTAAACTCAATTAAAATACTTAAATGGTGTATCTTTCTATTTATATTTTATATAAATTTATACGTTTCGATAACAATTAAAGTTATCGTTCTCAGTAAATTATAATATCTATAAGAATTACTTGAAAAGTTATGTGTTATATATTACAGATATTACCATTTACGGAGAACGATAACTGTAATTGTTATCGAAACGTATAAACGTATATACATATATACAGGTAATTCAGCGAAAAAACCGATGCACGTCATAAATTTATTTAGCTAGTTCCAACTAATTATTCATGTTACTATTTCGTATGTCAACATAACAACATAACACAAAAAGATAGAAACAATCTAGATGTTGGAACTACTTACTTAAATTAATGACGTGTCGGTTTTTTCGGATTATTATATATATATATATATATATATATATATATATATATATATATATATATATATATATATATATATATATATATATATATATTCAAATTTACAGTGAAAAGGTTCTTATGCTGTTCACAACACTTCTGCAATAGGCGAATTTTAAATTCACTCATTTGCCACGTCACGCGCGCCAAAATTGGCTCCGCCTACATACGCAACATCATACGTTGTATTTATTACATGGTGGCTATTACTTTTATTGGTATCGTCAAACGATGGTATTTTCATTTTTATTGCTTATTTAGTCTATTTCCCTGTTCGAATTACTATTTATTTCTACATTTAAAAAATCTGTTCTTTTCAGAACAAAATTTCGTGTTATATTTAATTGTGGAAATGCCGAAGCCGTTACACAGTCAAGCGAAAAAACTTGTAGCACATTTAATCGAGTACTTCGAAAGAGAACGTGACAATGGTGGCCCCTTTTTGCCTTTATCAGCTGTGCGAGAGGTAGGTAAGCAGTGTCATTACATAAAATGAACTCTGATTTATTCCAGCGTTAAAAGCAATACTGCCCTTATATCACCTCCAAAAAAATGTGGTCGTAGTAAGAAAGTTTTGGATGTAAGTTCGTTGAATATTACCTCCATTCGGAACATTATTTACGAGATGTAATAGATTGAAATTGTCATTGTTATATTTCGTTCAACTAATGTAATTTAAGGGGAACATGTAACTCTCACATCCGCCCATGAGAAAGTTCAACCTAAACAACTTTTTGAAGAAAGTAGGATGTCCTTTTATCGATTATTAAAAAAAATCGGTTTTCAATGGCAAAAAGAAACGCCACGGAAAGGGTTGATGGAATTACCAGACATTGAAAGAAAAGGGATTCACTTTTTAAAATAATACAGGACAATAAAAGAAAATGTTTCCCATCAATTTGTTTCCCTAGATGAAACATGGATTTTTCAAAATGGCACAGTTGGTCGTTCGTGGCAAAATAGTGATAAACGAAGTTGCGAAAACGGTTTTATTCCTATTTGCATCAAAAACTAATACTGACTATCATCGCGAAATGGGTCAAGAATATTTTATACATTGGTTCGAAGAAAAATGATTAAAGCATAATTAGAAAATTCATCAGTAATTCTGTTAGATAACCCACCTTACCATAATGCAGTCCTATTAAAGATGCCAAACACCTCTTGGGGAAAAAACGGCGTTAAAGTGTAGTTACGCAAAAATCATGTAGAATTATCCGAAAATGAATTTAAAACTGAACTTCTAATAAAGCAAGTAAAGTAAAGTTCTTTCCTACAATTATTTTGCACTACATAAACAATCTTTTCTACTTTTTAGAAATACGCCATCTAAACAGTACCGTGTGGAAATTAGCGGAGCAATATGGTAACTTCGTTTTACGTTTACCTCCCTATCATTGTATTACAAAAGACATTGGTAAGGATGGCAGAACCATTGAAAACTGCTTAAGTATATGGCGATAAGTGCTGCAATTGATAACTCCCGAAATCTGGTACAAATCAATCAAGCACACATAAGCGATAATACACGAATGGTATGAACGAGAGAAACAATTGGATCTTGAAGACATTGCGGCCATAATAATAATAAACTTGGGCGAAGAGGATGACAATAAATGAGGAGCTTTTGAAGGAGGAAGAAGAGGGCAAAGTGCAGCAACTGCCAAAACTTCCAATTCAATAATGTTTATATTCGCTGCAAATTGGATGGTATGAATTTAGTATTGTTGACCTCATTTTTGCGTGTGGGTTGATATCAATGGGGCCGAGACTCGGGCAACTGGTTTGGCCGTTTTACATTTTTTAAATAATAGTAATTGGGATGGTGTGCAAAAGATTAGATCGTTTGTCGACGGCTGTGGTGGGCAAAATAAAAACAACCATATTGTCCATCTATTGTACTGGTGGCTTTACAAGCATTCACCACATAGTGTTAAAGAAATTGCAGTAGTTTTTCCAGTAACAGGTCATTCGTATCTTCCAGCAGATAGGGTCTTTGGAAGAGTTGAAAAGAGTTAAGACGTCGTGCCAAAATTACCTAAAGGTTACCAAGGAACTTATATAGAATTTGGACAAGTACACATATTAGGAACAGATTGGCAAGCTTATAACATGAAATTTTTGCTAGATACTCTTAAAAAAATTGAAGGAGTAAGCGAACAAAATAGGTTATTTTTAAAGAAATTTACAAATTAATCCAATACAGGTCATATTAAATTTAACTACGAGATGAACTATAGATTTCAAGATAATTCGAAGCGTTTTATAACTTTAGTGTAAAACGCCTTAAAAACTTAAACGCTGTTGAGTTATCATTGCTGGATTCTGCGAGAGGAATTTCGCAGGATAAAGGAAAGGCCATTGATGTTTTACTAAAAAAACGTTTCGGGGAAGACTGGATAATGGACGATCAATTGAACTTTTATTTTGAAGTTCTAAAAGATCATGTTACTTTTAGAAGACGACCAGTTATCCCACTGCTTAGAAGTAGACCGTGAATCAAAACATTTAACTTTAGTTTAACCTACACTTTTGTTGAATTTTCAATCTATAATTTTTGTTTGGTTTACAATTACATTGTTCTTATTTAAATTAAAAACTTTTGTCCTGCGTAAAACGCTTCTTTAATTCCTAAAAATTGTAAAATAAGATTTAGCTTTCAAAACGCAAAAAGTCACTACTTGTTCATCACAATAAAAAATGTCCAAGGGTCCTTTTTGAATTTCTCTGAGATAAGGCATTTTTCATGAGTGATTTTTTGTGTCTAAAAAGTCACCAAATTTCATAAATAGAAATAATACTGTTAGAATTGTGATAACGTTGTCACAAACTTTTGTGGTTTTCTTAGAAAAGTACTTTTTGTGACTTGTTGCGTTTTATAAAAAAGCTTCTCAAATATGCAATAGATTTTACTGGTGGATAGTTGAACGACATGACAGTGGTAATTTTCTAAAACAGAGTACATAGGTATACTCTTTGATTAAAATTACTTAGGCAACATTATAACTTGATAAGTCATAAAACATGACGTGCAACTAAACTTTTGACTATATAGCTGTCTGTATGTATGTATGTATCTTCCACATTCACTTCTAAACCGTTCAACCGATTTAAATCACATTTTGTACACTTATTCCTCAGATCCTGGAGTAGGCTTTAGTATATGTGTGGACTTCTAATATTACGCAAAAGTAAAGCTCCAGGATACGCCATATCCTTCAG
>JARFJB010001412.1:25000-65000 GCA_036346205.1 Vesta saturnalis
AATACCCTATTAAAAAAAAATTTAATTTGCCCTGTGTAAGTGTGCAAGCGGTTTAAATCTCTAATTATTTTCAAAGTAAATAATAGGTAATTTAAAAATAAGCACTGATGAACTATTGTTGGTATATGGCGACGGCAGTGAATATAGGGACATTGTAATAAATGATTTCGAAGATTTGACTCTAACTTAAATTATTTTCGTATAATCTGAAAACAGTAGGTATTTATTTTTATACAGTCCGACGGGTACGTAACGACGGAAAAATACAGTACCTATAGTATCTAACATTATTAATGCCACAAACCAGAAACCAGAGTACGGTTGTTTTTAATGTATTCCTACGCTTATATGAAACGTACAAAGCATAATCTCGTTTCTTACTTACCCACGTAATTAACTTAACATAACTTAACCATCACGCCATTCTCTTGCGGGGTAAGCAAAACAATCCCTGCCCCTTATTTATTTTTCATTCACAATCTCTCTCCATGTTTTCCTACATATCTCTGCACACCTCCCTGGTTTCCGCAAGATTCATACATTGTCTCTGTATGTCCTTTTATTTTTAAAACTACTTACCTTTCTGTCACCATACATTCTATTACATTCAGCTAAGTTTTATGGGGCCTACCAGGCCTGGCCTTACCTCTAACCTCGCCCGTATATATCTGCTTCGTTAATCTTACGTTGTTCATTCTCTCAATGTGACCTAATCAACGTAATGTATCTATCCATCATTATACACTCAATCTTTATCTTATCCCTTCTCGTTTTACCGCATGCGCTTATCAGGAATCTCATGTCCACGGCATTTATTTTTCTTTCGTGCTTTTTTTGACTTACCCATGTCTCACTTCCATACAGTACTGACGGGACAAACGCCATTATAGGTTGCTTGTTTCGCAGCTAGACTGATGCTTTCGTTTCTCATTATCGTCCACATACTTCCAATCACTTTCCTTCCAGCATTGACCCTTCGTCCAATCTCGCCCTCTATTCTACCCAGATATACTGTCACTTAATAAGACTGTGTCATCTGCATACACCAGAGCTCGTACATTTACGTCACCAACCATTACACCATTTTTATCGGTACATGCTTGCCTAACACACTTATCCATGTATAACATTGCACGACCACGGTGACATCACACAGCCTTGTTGCTCTCCTTGCTCAATACTAAAGTATTCACTCACATCTCCTCTTTCCCTAACACATGCCTAGCTACCGTTGTATACTACCCTTATTCCGTTTATTAGATCTTTATGTACGCCATATTCATTTAATATTTCTCACAGCTTCTCCCTATTACTACAGTACAGCCTCCTTTTCACACTTAAACACTTTTCGATCACCTACTGGAGAGCAACCATCTGATCAAAACATCCTCTCCCTGGTATAAAGCACATCACAAATCTTAGCTTGTGTAGTGTCTCATACTCTATACTCTACCAGATACACTGAGCAAACTTATTCCTCTGTAGTTCTTGCAATCACTATTGTTCCCTTACTCTTATACAGTGGTACAATGATCGAGCTCTTCCAATCCCTCGGCACTTTTTCACCCTTAAGGCATACATTGAATAATTCACACAACCTTTGTATAAGCTTTGCACCAGTGATTTCATCTACGCCTGCTCCTTTACTGTTTTTCAACCTTCCTACTGTTTTCTCTAACTCATTTATCTCAATATACTTCTCAGCTTCATTCACCATTCCTTCTACATTTTCCTTATTTAAACCTTCAGTGTTATTTTCCTCGCTGCTGTACAGCTTTCCGACATATTCTTGCCAGCATTTCCAAACAATCGTCCCATACTATTTGGTTGCTCGTATTCATCACTCCTGCAGCGTTCTGCTTTGGGCCACGTTTTGTATTTTTGACCCATTTCTAGACCCTCAAAATCATTCTGCATTTTCTCTCCTTCCACAGATATCATTACCTCTTTACTTATTCTCACTGCCTCCTTTGTTTCTTAATCTATACACCCCATACAATCGCTTTTTGTCAGTCTCATTTTTTGCAGCAATCATTGCTATGTACGCATCTTTTTTCTTACATACTGTCTTTTTTACCGATTCATTCGACCAAGCACATTTTTTATGTCTGCCTACGTTCGCTTTTCTACATACCCGCAGGGCACAATTGACAACACAGTTATTCAAGCTTATCCATGCATTTTCAACGTCGGTGTCTTTCATTTGTTCGTTCCACACTGCTTCATTCACATTAAATTCTTTACTCACATCATCTGCGTATTTCATTTTCGCACAATTATCTACTAGTTTGTCTACCTTAATTCTGGGCATTCGTGCTACGTTTGCTTTCCTTCTCCAGACCCACTTTTGTCCTAAACACACTCTCGATTCAATCAAAAAGCGCGATCCACACTCCGATCCGCGCATTACTTTTGTGTCTTTCACCAGGTTTCTGGGTTATTCATAATACACTATCAAGTCAACCATACCTTTACCTCTTTGCCATGTATACATATGCAGATTTTTATGTTTAAACCACGTATTAGGTACTAAGAGGCTTCTCTCCACACAGATGTTCACCAGGCATTCACCATTCTCAGTGAGTCTTTGGTCTCCGAACTTTCCTAGAACGCGTTCAGTACGTTGTCTTTGTACACCCATCCGTTCATATCTCCGACTATCACAACTCTTTCGTTTGGCTTACACATGCTCAACATGTTCTCTACATCATTTGAGAAGTTCCCACACTCTTGGCCTCTTTCTCCATTCACCGGTGCATAGCATGCAATAAGAAAAATTCTTCGAAACTCCACTTTCATTCTAACCCACATTACCCGGGAAGATACCAATTCGTACTGTTTAACACATCTTTTTGCTCTTTCACTTACGATCACCCCAACTCCTTTTGCGCCATGCACTTCAATGTCAACTCCTAACCATAATGCTAGGCTGCCATCCTCCATCTCCACAGCACCCTTTCCTTTGCGCTTTGTCTCCGATACACACAGATTATCAAGCTGCCTTTCGTACATTACATTTGCAATTTCAAATTCTTTACCATGCATACCTCTAACATTGCACAGTCGTCAGCATCGGGGCCTGTCTGTTTCGATCTTGACCGTCCCTTGCAGTCAGGTCGATCCGAGACAATTGTATTGTTATCTTGAGTAATACCATAGATAAGACGTAGAAGGGATGGTCACTTTAAGAGGCGTGTCACTTAATTCAATTTCTTCCTAATTATTATTCTATTAAGTATTTTTAACTTCCAACCTACATATACATATGTAGGTACCTATAGAAGGCCGACTTTTTTCACTATCGCAAAATCGACTTATTAACTCATTTTACGTTTGGCCAAGTTTCGTCAAGATCGGCCATGATGTCTGGATGTGTGTGTGTGTGTGTGTGTGTGTGTGTGTGTGTGTGTGTGTGTGTGTGCGTGTGTGCGTGTGTGCGTGTGTGTGTGTGCGTTCGTGCGTGCGTGCGTGCGTGGGTGCGTGCTTGCGTGCGTGCGTGTGTGCGTGTGTGCGTCTGTGCGTGTGTGTGTGTAGGTGCGTGTGTGCGTGTGAGCGTGTGTATGTGTGCGCCTGTGTGTGCGTGTGTGTGCGCGTGTGTGTGCGTGTGTGTGTGTGTGTGTGTGTGTGGGTGTGTGGGTGTGTGCGGGTGTGTGCGTGTGTGTGCGCGTGGGCGTGGGCGTGTGCGTACGTGCCTAGGTGGGTGCGTGCGTGTGTGTATGCGTATGGATGTATGTACGTACTCAAAATTTTGTATTTAAGCTTGTTTTCATTTGGATTAGAGCTGATTCGATTTTGGGAGAAATCCAGTGGCGGAGAGGGGAGGTTTATTAGGGTCAGTTTTTGGTTTTTATCAAATATTTCGAAAATAGCTGCATATTTCAAAGATATTAAAATACCCAGACATAGACCTTAACCATATCGATTAATTATGTTGTATACAATTTTTGATACGACGCATAATTTAGCGGTAAAAAAATTCCTAAGGTACAATTTAAGTGTTGGTTCAAATTTTTTCAATTCATGTGAAAAGTGCAGACATATTTAATTTAATTTTACATAACTTTTCTTTATAAATTTTCTTAATATAATACAGGGTAAGTTTCAAAAATAATTAAATATGAATGAAAATGGTTAAAATGTATCAATGATATTTTATAGAAGCGGGTGGCTTTGGAATTTTTTTTTAAGTTAACACGTATTATTTATGTCTATCTCGAATGAAGTTTTAAACGTCATTCTGGCATAGAGTACTGTTTTTGTTTTTACAATGTTGAACGTATGAAAGAGGTTGCATAGTTTTGCTAAAATAAATTATAATTAAAATTATTTCATTTCTTTAATTCTAGATGTCTACTAATCTCTGTCTGTCCAACGTCTGTGTGACATAGATTATTATTTTTACTTTTAAAACGTTGCATATTTACGCGATGAGCTTATTATAAAAGTATATAAAGATATTACTCTAAAAAAATGTTATTAAAATTATTTCATTTCTTTTAATTTCCATTTTGTAGGTTGGAAAGTCGTGTGTTGTTCCACACCAGATATTTTTCAGATGTTTCACTTAAAATTCGTGTATTGCTATGGAAAACTACGAATAGTTTACTAGATCTGCATGGAAAATGTATTATCAAGACGCGCACTACTTTTACGAATTCAATTTTTATAATTAATTTTTTGCGAAAAGCTTTACGTAACTTTTTAGATATTATCTACAAAAACACAGTACAAAAATTCAGAGAATTCCATCGATTAATTTTTAAGTTGAAGCAGTATTAAGATCACATTGAGTACATATGGAGCTACGAAGCCTTAATGGAAATATCATTAAGTTTATTGATGTGGACGTTATGGTTCATTTGGCTCATGATTAATATCAATAATATCGCCTTCAAAGTTGAATACTGCGACTAAAGCATAAAAACATGAATATGCTTATAATTTTTGTAAAAGTGTGGCATATGACAGTGATGATCATTGAATTTTTTTGCCAACAGTTCTACACTTTGACACATAATTTTAAATGTTACGTAAGTAAAAAGAAAAAATAGCATATTATCATGGAACTAAAGTCCATGTTATCCCCTTGAGTTATTTTTGTCCTTAAATGAGATTTCTCGTAAGAAATAGCCAAGTTTTGCATGTAAAACCATTAATATTCTTTTTAATTCCTTACCCTGATGAAAAGAGACTTTCAAACTTCCAAAATAAATCGGTTTAGAGCGTAACTTATTCAATAAAAATGATTCAGGACAATGCCTCTTTTTGGAAAAAAGTAATTTAACTCCGAAATTATGTTACAAGCCGGAAAAAAAACACTCACAACAGTGCGTTTCTTTCAAGATTACAAAACTAATAACATAAATTCAATACATACTAATTTTAAGTAGGTAATCTATATAAATACGTTTTAAACATTTTAACTTTTAATACCTTACATTGTTTATGGGTATCTTATAAAATAATTTACATTCTCAATAAATCTATTATAGCTTACAAAAGTCTTTCAGTTGACAGATTTGTAACCCTAAATGTCTGAAACGTTTCATTTCATAAGTTGCAGTTTAAAAAACTAGTAATAAATGTATTATAGGATAAAAAATAATATTTATGGGAGAATAAATACACATTCGATTTAATTTCATTTTGAAACGAAATGGTTCAGTATACGTTTATGCGCATTTCGTTTGTAGGTTTTCTTCAAGTTGTTAAATTTGGTGTTTGGAGTGTACATTTACAGTTTTACACGCAGTCTGTAGGAATGGTAAATGCAGCGACATAAATTAAAACGGCCACATCAAAGCTAGCCCAACTTTCAAGTGTTTTGTTTTATACCGGTCGGGCTGTATTAGCGACTCTGGCAATGTCAACACATGTTAGATCATGCATCACAACTCTTCTTTGAGCCAACTTTATTAGTAAAGATAGATTTGTTATGAAAATTTATGATCCACTAAAGTCTTTTAGCTATTCTAATTAGTTTTCTCGATTATATCAGTTAGTTGAATCTTTTGTCAACATTTCATACAAAGAATTTTACGAAATTTGTCTTTATTATATCAAAACAAATTTCTTGATAAGCTATTAATTGTACCACTACTAAGTTATCCTTTTCGAAAGTCGTAAGCCATTGAGCATAAGCGAGTGGAATACCTAATAAAAAAAGCTTATATAGGTGCCTCACTATTCGTTCACAATTTATCAACGCTGAAAATAAAAGAAACTGAAAGTTCCAAAAATATTCACCTTCTACTAATTAATAACATTTATTTTTGTACGTGTCTACTTTTTCAGAGAAACATATTGCTGTACTAATTCTGTTTTACATAGTGCTTAATTTAATGGAAGCACGGATGGTATATTACACGTTCGCAAACTATTAAATTGTACACTTTTAATTTGGCTTAACTTTAGTAAATATTTTAAAACAGATGTTATTTCAAATACAAGCTAAAACATGTATAACGTGACAGGACACATTTGTAATCTGAAATTGATAAATGGTTAAATTGTCAACAATTAAATATGTAACCCCTGATAGATACATTTGAATTTTATTATTGTTATTTACAGTTGTTTTACGCGATTGAGTCAAATGGAATAATATGTAGGATACTGCCCTTTTGGACATGTTAACATAACAATTGGGCTAAGGCACACGATATTAAATATGTAATTCGAAAAACGTGAATGTAACCTAAATAATAATTTTTCAATTTACGATGTGATATTGCGCAACAAGTGGGCCGCTATAGTGTGGGTTGATAAATTCCATACTTTGCGGATGTGCCATATATAAGATTATTGCGATACGCAATTTTATGAATGCATATGCCGGGGTATGGGTTAGTAACGTACCCCTTGGCTTATTGGAAAAGTTTGTTCCTTGGATCTTAAAAATGTACAAAATTTATTTCCTATACCGAGAAAAGAAGTCTACTTAGTTCGTTCGCCAATAATGAATGCGATCCATCCTAATTGCATCAATAAGTTCTTTTAATCCCAGCGTAATACAAAATTACGGTTATAAGAACGTTTCCATTTTCATCTACTTCGCTACCTTCAATCGGAAGAACCATAGGTAAAAACATTTCTGATTCCCATACGTCAGTACAGTTTATTATTACGAATTGTACAACCCCTAATCGATGTAAATTTTGTCTTTATCAGTTCTACATACATAAAGGCAAAATTTAAGTCGATTGAGACTTGTATCTCGATAGCTCAGTTGCTTAGAGCGGTACACTAGCAAAGTACATGTCGTAAGTTCAAATCCTACTCGAGTTAAACTTTTTATTTAGGTATTTAATAAAATTAATAATAATTTTTAATTACATATTTACTTTTGAACTTATTCGTTCATAACAAAACTTATAATATCTAAAAATATTAACCAACGTTTATAATACCAGCAAAAGCGCATAAATTTACATTTGGTGTTTCATAATAATGTGTTAAAATTGGTTAATTTCGATTTCACAAATTGCAGGCCAATTCCTACAATATTATATTTAGAAGTTTATAGTATAAGTTAACGTTTGTTTCTTACGGCATAAATTTCAGTTCACGTGACATCGTTCTTGAAATCACCTCCCAAATAATTTTTTTTTCTTTTTTTGTATACTTTATCACTAACAATTTACATTATTTTTATTTAATCTTATTTTTTTTCACTTATAGTATTCCCGAACAGGCTAAGATTTGCCTAACATGCTAAAGCACTCAGGAACACTGCGCACGTCTAGTATGACAAGATGAATTTTGAGTGCGCAATTATGGTGTGAATGGTCAAACCGAGTGTTCCTAGCGAAAATGGCGTGCGAAGGTATTAAGGAGTGTATTTCGGACGCACGCTTGCCCTGGTAATAGTAGAATAAGGAGAGAACCGAAACTATTCTTCTATGCTCGAGAGACTGCAGGTCAGTTGTCAAAGACGGGTCATTTATAAGTCTTATAGCTCTCTTTTGGATGCTGTTTACCATATCAAGTGCGTATTGGGGAGCACTGACCCAGAGGTGGGAATTGTATTCCATATGAGGTCGAATTTGAGCCTTATACAGTAAAAATAGTTGTTGCGATATGAAGTACTGCTTAGATAGTATAGAAAGCCCAGTTTACGGGCAGCTGTTTTGCTGGCTGACAAAAGGTGGCCAGCCCATGAAAGGTTCGATGATACGAACATCCCTAACATAGAAATAGAGTTCGAAAACTTGAGTTCTAAGACATTCATATTTACAGCAGGAAATGATCGGTCCTTCTTGGCGGGCACAAGAAAACAATGGGTTTTGTCGGAGTTGAACGTGAGTGCATTAGTCCTTCCTCATTCAAGGACACGTTCTAAAGCACTGTTGATTGAGACTGCCATTTACACCTTAACGCCCTGACTAAACTTATTGTTGTGGGAAAACTACGAAAAACTACAATGTAGAGTGCTGTCGTCTGCAAAGCAATGGATCGGATTAGTTGTTGAGGAAATGAGGTCATTTATGTATAGCAAAAAAGGCGTGGGAGCTATTACTGATCCTTGGAGTACGACCCCGTTAAAAGTAGTTTCTTTCGAAAAGAAGCCATCGACGATAACGCGTATACGTCTTTTGCCAAGAAAGCTGGATATCCAATTCATGACCGTATCGAATAATCCAAACGAAGTGAGCTTGGCACTTGTATCAAAGCTGGTCAAAAGCCTTTGAAATATCTAAAGCTACTACGACTGTTTCACCGGACCTCTCTAATATGTTATTCCAAAGTTGGGTGGCATATGAAACAAGATCACCCGTTGAACAACTTTGTCTGAACCCATACTGGTGGTCGCTTAGGAGTTTATTGGACTCGAAGAACGAAAGTAGTTGGTGGTTGATGGATTTTTCCATGATTTTCGAGAGAATGGTAGTTTGAGGGATCGGGTTTGTCGCCCTTTTAGGAATACGTTGGACATTTGCCAACTTCCACGATGAGGGAAACTGTCCAGATGATATGGAGATCGAAAAGAGTTTGAACAATACATGTACTAGCTCAAGGTAGCACTTTTAAGGACGATAGCTGAAATACCGTTAGGGCCAGTCGCCATGTTTGAGTTAGGTTTATTGATAATTTATTCTAGGAGCTTGTAACGAAAGTGGATTGCTTTAATAGAGTTTGGGGTAGATTTGGGCGACGGCACAGTTTTATCCAGAATCATTGAGACATGAATTTGATGCAAGTAATCGACAAAGAGGATGGATTTTTCAGCAGAACCAGCTACTACAGCTCTGTCGCGAGACGTCATGGGAGGAAAGGAAGATGTACTACTGATGGCTTTAGCTAATGACCAAAATTTACGACCACCCAAAGGACATGAGACGAAGTCTTTGCATTTACGTTCTTCAAACATCCTTTTGGCCTTGTCTGATAATGATTTTGCAACTATTCCTTGCAGCAATATAGTCGGCGTGGTTTCCGACAGATTAATTTGATTTCCATTTGGTATAGATAATGCATCAGTGCAAGCTCGAGTTGGGAACGGGTATGATCTACGATTATATTTCTTGGGAATGTATAACTCCATACCCATCCAGATAACTTCAGTTATTGAAAGAGCAATGTTTGAAGAGAAGGACCGTTTAAAGCAATACTCACGCCTGGAGAAGGTTGCAAAAAATCTCGCAGTTCGCTCCAGTTAGCTGATTTAAAACACCGCATAGTTATACCTGTATTTCGAGTAACAGTGGGATTTGGTACAGAGGAAGTTATTTCGATTAGGCAGTGATCTGATTAACCAAGTGGAGAAAGGACTCTTGTTTTATAGTGGGTTAGTTGTAAGGAATAGGTCCAGGAGATGTGGAGTATGTTGTGTGAGATCACAAGATACAGCAAATGCTTTTGCATTATGACCTGCGGGATTAGTGGTAGATGAAAATTAAAGCCAATTGGAGTTGTGGGCATTAAAATCTCCCAAAATTTAAATATCGCAAGATGAAAACTGTGATAAGACGTAGTCTATTTTCAGACTAAGGTAATCAAAAAGATCTTGGAAGTTATTATCATTGGGATACTTATAGAAACAACAGTAGAATTTCACAAATTGGGGCACAGAATGTTTGAACCAAATCGCGTCAAATTTGTTGTTTTCCAAATATACATGATGATTTGTGTTCTTATGTTCACCTACTAATTAACATCTGTATATTTTACCATTAGCACTTATTAAAATCCTTTTTGTTCATTCTTGTGTACATGCATCCCGATAAGTATTCATTGCATCTTAATTGCAGGTCTTTATTTGCTAGCATCGAGGAGAAGAGTAATGCTCATGAACTTTGACTGAAACTTGGCTGAATGATACTATCAATAATGATGATTTAAGCGTACATAATTACATATTTTTGAAAAATTATCGTGTAGGGAGAAGTGGCGGAGTTGGAATGTATCCGTAATACTATTGCAAATAAAACAATCGCTACTAATCAAACCATCGAGCAACTGTGGGTAAAACTAACTATCAATAAACAAATGTTCATTAAAGGTGTGGTGTATAGGGTACCTGTAACATCATTTAATAGATTCTTAGAAAGCTTAGAAAACAGTCTGATTTATTACCATTCAGTAACCATTTATTTGCTTCGGCGATTTCATTGTCTACATGTTGAAACCGGATTCATTTAATTGTCTCTCGATGTAATTACAGACGATTCTGTAGTATCGGGTACTATTCACACTATCAGTGTGGATAATGTCTTTGACCACGAACTGGTGTCCTATTCTCTTACAATTAACAAACCACCAAAATCTTCGACGTACATATACACTAAAAACTTTAGAAATATTGATCAGAGTAAGCTCCTTGGGAATTTTTATTGTATTCCTTTTCACTTTATTTATTTCTTTCCCGACATTAATCAAAAAGTCGAATTTCTGAATCGTAACTTACTGAATCTTTTTGACGCACATTCCCCATTTCGTAAAGTTAAGCTGTCTGATATAGAAAATACGCGGTACTCAATGACGATAAGGGATTAGTCTAGACATAAATTAATTTACCTGAAATTTACACTGTTATAAATTAAAAAGAAACGTAGCCAACAATTATTCCCTTTTAAAGTACAACACCTAATTTACTACATTTTTTGCAGTTCTGTAATTTGGAATATTTTCGTTGAACCTTGGTGTTCGGATTCCTCTTGATTTCTTTTGCTTTACACCAAGTCGTATTGTTGTACCATCGTACACAAAAAATACTGGAAGAACAAGATTTTGGCTGTTGCATTAGGTTTGACGGCGCAAAATCAATTGCGTTAGCAGACTATGACCATGAAATATCAAAGTGACAGTAATCTATCAAATTTGCCAGTTTGACAAATGCTTAACCCCTACTTCAAAAGCGTGAGATGTCCGATTTACATACAAAAAATTTGTCTACATCAAAATTTGAATTTTGGAAGTGTCTACACTAACAAGCTGTACCTGTTTTTTTAGAGCGCGATGGTACCTACAACGTGATCAATCTCAAGTGTACTGTAGTGGTATGACAAAAATCCATAGTTGTTAATATTGTTGTGTTTTTCAGTTGGCTGCTTTGGACTTTTAGTGTGGTTTTAGTCGTTTTAGTTTATGTCAGTTTATGTCATATTATACCTTCGTTTTTCACTTTTGCATTTTCTTGGTGCCGAAATGTTACAAAATTTATTTGCGAATATCCAACGTAGGGTGAACTTATGTTTACAATTTACAATTATACCTTCGTTTTTCACTTTTGTATTTTCTTGAGTTATTTACAAACTGTCTATATCAAGACAAATTATATATTCTGAATTTCAAATTGTGATATCGAATTTAATTGTCATGCCGTTTTCAAACATGTACTGTAAATTTTATTTAATTGTAATGAAATTATAACATTTAAATACTTAAGATTCATTATTTTGTAATGCTTTAATCCAATCATTAAATAATGTTATATTTATTTTGTTGTATTGTATAGGGTCTAATCATATACAAAATAGTCATTATTTAAATTAAGATAATATTTTATAATATGTATAAGTTAATGACCTTCATACAGATTTGAAACTGATCTTTGTTTTTACTTGAACCATGCTCTAGAGTAGCTAGAGCAATACAGCTTCTTACCAACCTATCGGTGGTACCAACTTAAATATTTTGATCACGTGGTATACACTTGAGATTGATCACTCTGTATAAGGAAAAGTAATACATACAATCTAAATTTGTTTATGACTAGTTACTTGGGAAAACATAGGTGCATGACAGCACTTCGTAAAAATTAACGGAACTTACGTGATTTTAATGATTCTTTTCAGTTTCTTAGAAAACTTATACAGGAGAATGGATTCTTAAGAAAATCCATTGTACAAGGTGACTTCATTTCTAAAGGTAAAGTATATCATGGAGTAGAGATACACAAAACTGACAGATGTCATTAGCCGTATTTGAAAGGGTGCCTTCTGTGACTTATCAATTATTTTCTATCTTTTTTTCTTTACTCGCTATCCTTCAATTGTCAATTTTTGCCTATTATAAAAATTATTATAACTCACTTATTTGACGAGATAGAGAGACAATACTATAGACATTTATGAAATTTTTAGCGTCGATTACGATGGTGTCTTTCTTCTCCAGTCTCCAGGACCTGATTATGTTTCGGGAATAATCCAGCGGCGGAGAAGGAGGGGGGGTTTATTAGGAGCGGATTTTCGTTTTATCAAATATTTCAAAAACAACCGTATATTTCAAAGATATAAAAATATCAACATATAGATTTGAAAGCTATAAATTAATTATATTCTATGCAATTTTTTGATACGATTCGTTAAATTTTTTTAAGTATGGGTGTGAATAATTTATTGAAAACATATTTTTCAAAGATAATTTTGTATAAAGTTACCTCCTACAAAGCCAAACAAGCCTTAAAAACTTAAAAAAAGGTTTAAAATGCTTAAACTGTATTATTATTCTTATAGAAGCGGGTGGCTTTGGAATTTTGTTTGAAGTTTTAGATGTCTATTAACATCTATCTGTTATGAAGGTGTAAAAGTCAATCTGACATAAATTATTATTGTTGTTTATACAATGTTGCCAATTTTCATTATGATTGTATTACGAAAGCGATTGCATAATAGTATAGTGCACTGTGATAATAGACTGGTATATAATGACTATATTTTATAAACCCTAGACGTATTTCTACCCTTTCTAAGGTAACATTTTGAGTGAGAAATACGTCATTTTTGCCAAAGAGAATTTCGGTTATTTCATGCAATTAGATACTATTAAAATTATAGACAGATAATTTGTGCATGTGCGACAAGTTTTTAAAAATTATTTAAAACATCCAAAATACACTAAAAGTTGCACAGATTTGTAAATTTATTTTGTTTAACTTGTGACTACAATAATTATTAAAATCGGTCGCGTATACGTAAATTATCTGCCCAGAATTTTTCTGTTATCTAATTGCATAAAATAATTGAAGTTCTGTTGGCAGAAATTTGTCAATTATTTTGTATTTTCGCACGCGTATTTCAGCACTTTGCACTGACAGGAATTTTCTGTCATTTGCATTGACATGGATTTGTTTCTTTTAAATATCTTATAAAAATAATTGGCATAGATTTATCAATCGTTTAAAATGTTGTAATTTATTAACAATTTCAAATTGTAAAATGGGCGAGTTGTATGTGAAGGCAGGTCATAAATACTATCTTAATTTACGTTTTCTACAACTAGAATATTACTTTCCAAACGGCGGAAATATTTCAATGATTTATAAAATAGTGACTTTATTTACCAGTCTATAATTGCGCAAAAATAGTATATTATGATAAAAGTGTATAAGAGGGCCTTTAAAGCACGCGCGACATATTTTCAAAACACGACGTGCAGCGTAGTGTTTTGTAAATCGCAAGGGCTTTAAAGGCCTCTTATGTACAATATCATACGCTATTTTTATTTCGAATGCATCATAATCTCAAAAATGTTTTAAACATTAAACAGTCTTTTTTACAATTTTGTAGTTATTTTCAGTAGGATTTAAAATAAAATAGAAATTGTACAATCAATGTTTATTAGAAATAAGAGTATTGTAGTTACTTAGAATAAAGCAATGTTGTTTTTAAATGTGTTCATTCATTTTGATATATAGTAAATTAACGGCAGGTAAATATCTAGATAATAAAGGTAGATCAAACGTTTCTATAGCAACCTATAAAAAAGTAGGCGCATCATAATAGATATTTATGTATTAAGGGCATAATCAGAAGATTATGGCTCGAGGGAATGTTAAAAGCCCGACGCGAAGCGGAGGGCTTTATATTCTGAGCCATAATCTAATTATGCCGTGGTACATATAATGTTTTATTTTATTTTGCACCATGAAACTGGAACAAAATATTGAAAAGATTCAGTGTTTTCGGCAAGTTTTTAAATGCAAATGCAGTGAAATAAAGTCGACAGTAGGTTAATTTGTTGTTACTAAGATACTGTGATGTTGCTATTATATATCATGTCATGTGTTTGCTGTCAATCATGCTGCTTAGCATCAATGACATTTCCGTGCTATAAAGACCACATTACGCCCGCATTTGGAGGCGTATAAAGAACATTATGGTGGCAAAATAAAATAAACATTATTTTCGCACGTTACAGCGTGTGATAATCGAATCGTTGATTGTGGTGCATGTGTAATAAAATATATTATTTCATTTTTCATTTTTTAAACCAAAATAGATATGAAAACAATAAAAAATGCCGTTTCTATAACAATCAAGGTGAACACAAATGACGTATGTTTCAAACTACCCCCACTTCCCCCTTAAGCTCTCTGTGGGTATACTGACTTAAAAATCTTAAATCACAATACCCCACTTGTGATACCTCTCTGGAAAGCTTATTGAACATGCTAACCATTGATCATAAAAAAATAGGGTGAACAGAAAAACTAACCTCAAATTTGACGATAGTTCTTGGAATAGTTACAATGACTATCATCTTTTAAACGAAGAGTATGAAAAAAATAAAAAATACTTTTCAACCCCCTTAAGCTTCACCCACAGTGACGTATACATCTTAAATGCCAATATCCCACTTGGGGCACCTCCATGGAAAGCTTATTCAAAATGCTAATGGTCTAAAGAAAAAAATTGGTAGAATCTAATACTACTTTAAATTCAAGAAAACTTTTAATTAAAGAAAAACAAGTGCACTATAGAAAATAATTACAATAATTGTTCGAAAAGACGGCCATTTTGTTCTAGACAGAAGTAGAGTCGACATTCAAATTCTTGTCTAACGTTTTGGAAAATATCTCTTGGAATGTTCTGACACGCTTCTATTATCCTCTGGCGCAATTTATCCAAGGAAGCTGGTTTAGTTTTATACACTAAAAATTTAATGTAACCCCACAAAAAGAAGTCCATTGGATTAAGCTGTGATGACCTTGGTGGTCACTCAATTGGACCCCTTCTACCAATCCACTGTCGGGGATAAAACCTATCCAGCCACTGATATTAATAGCATAATGAGGAGCGCCTCCATCTTGTTGAAGATGCACAATGTTTTTATTAAGCATTAAATTCCCTTGTAAGTCCCTTTGATTTTCAATTTCATGGACAATTAATGGCTTTATTAAATTGTTAAGCATCTGCACTGGTTAAATTACCCTTGACAAAAAATGTCATTGTTTCGCAAAACTGAATTCGTCGGTCGGGATCATCGTCACCAAGTTCTTGTCAAATTTTCATCTTGTACGGATGAAATTTGTGCATTTTTAATACTCTTCTGACAGATGTCTTTTTATTTGCAACAAGATCCTGTTTCTTGGAATTTTCGTACCAAATCTCTGTCATAAACATAAACATCACCTAGGTAATTTTTTGTGTTTTTCTTTTCTTTTTTTGTCGCTGAAATTTGCGGGTACCATCTTTCATCTGGTTCATTTTTATTTTTCAAAATGACTTACAGAGTGGAAGGAAGAATTTAAATTATTTTTCTTTAGGAAGCGGTGCTGAAAAAAAGTGCTATTTAAGAGCAGCCTTACTTTTTAAAGTCATATGGGAAGCTTAAGGGGGTTGAAACATACGTCGGTTGTATTCCCTCCGGTTGTTATAGAAGCGGTATTTCCTATTTTTTTTCATATCTTTTTGTTTAAAAAATATTGTTATTGTAAGTTTTCAAAGGCCAACCCAGTATTTGTGTTTCAGTGTAATGATATTATACTTTTTATTTTTGTTCTTTGTTATATTGTGAGGATACTACATGAAATAATCCATACCAGTTTTAATCAATATTATTATCATATTCTCCGCAAAAATCTCATATCCGTAACATGTATTTTATTTATGCGTTTTATTCTAGAATCACTAGTCTCACTGCTATACTTTACTAACGAGACAATCACGTTATTGTACATCGCCACCATCCATTCTACCGCCTGCAAAAAACATTCTACCTAAATAATAAACTCATCAACTTGTTCTACAATCTGATCGTGCATGGGAAGTATGCTACTACTCTATTCTTCACAACATTTGTATTCGAGAGCGAGAAGAGCAGCCACCTGAGGATGTAGAAAATTTGATGAATTTAATTAACAATAGACAAATGGATCATGATATAAATGAAAGACGAAATGAACATGGAGTTGCAAAGGGTCTAATAGTAAACACATATTTTAATAACTAAACAAATAAGGTATTAAATAAAAAAGTATTAGAAATTAAACATAAAAATTTATTTCTAACTTATGGTTATTAATAAAAAATTACTTACTTCTCAGTATAATATCCCTGATTTTCATTTCCTGCTCAATTTTAAGCTTTTTTAATTGATTCATTTCCGCAGCTCTGGCGCTGTCAAATTCTATGGCCTTTATTTTTGCCACTTCAAAAAGGCTTCCTTTTTCAACCAAACGTGGCCTCCTACGAGTTTTGCATGAATTCTGAAAAGTAAAAGCTGTTGGTCCAATGTCTTAAAATATGTATACGACGTACCATTACAGGAAGTATATCAGCAACACTTTCTTCTTGGATTGAGGGTGTACAGGTATAAAAATATTACCAATTTCGTTATCGCTGTCATTAACACAGCTCAACCCGGCACCACCTTGACCCAAATATCTCAAAACCTCCTCTAATATGGGATCACATTTTATGTCTTCAAGCCCTCCTACAGTGCTAGTAACGGATATCCTCTGCTTGGCTCGATACGTTTTTGCTCCACATTTCTTTAGAACTATCTATAGGCATACAAAAAAGTTTAAAATTTTACTCTTTAATGAGATGTACCTACATACGGAACTGTATTCCTTGTAGCATTAAAATTTGTAGTGATGCGTAGCCATGCCTCTTCTTTCGCCTTATTGGTGACCCCATCGGTTTTTTTATTTAAAATAACATCACTCTGGGATTCAATTAATTGGATTAACTTGACCTTATCGTCGGAAGTAAAATTCGGACACCTCTTTTTACCTTCCATTTTAAATGGAAACACAGAAAACGATTTAATTAAACACGGAAATTTATCTTGAAAAAGAAGAAAAAATACAACGTCGAGGTAAAAACAGCACAAACACGTGGTAATCACAATGAAAGACCAAGTAATAACATAACCTATAAGCAAGCGCAAACGTCAAAACCGGTAATAATGCGACGTTGCCGCCTCCTATCGAATACTTTCGTAAGAACTTCTTTGTTAGGAAGTTGGTTGACTAGTGAAAACCATAAATTTTTACGCATCGGTTTAAGTATTGCCTAACGATACGAAATGCTTACAGAGGTACTTGTTTAAGAATCGTTGGTGGAAACGGCGGTAAGTGACAGTGAAGTAGAGAAACCTTTCCTTAATAGTAAATTGTCTTGAACGACGGTCACGGTGTTCCTTGGTCCGTCGTCTTGCTGGGCTACCTCTTCTACAATTTGTCGACACTCAACATATTAATAGGTTACTTCTGTAAGTAAACGAAACTGTTAAGGATACCTTTTTGGGTGGCAATCGTGTATTCATTTGCAGATATCATCATCAGTATAAAGGAATGAACGTGTTAACAAATAGCAATAACAACTAATATGTGTTAACACGTTTATTCCTACTAAGGATGATAGCTGTACCTTATTAAAACATTTAAATATTGTATAATTTAATAGAAATAACGACGATAACCTTATAATATAAGTATTTTTAATTCTGAACGAAAATTGTGAAATACTTAGCTTTTGGGTTTTTAAATGGTGTAGATTTATATTTATATTCTGTATTTATACAACAAATTTGTTCTAACATCTCAAAAATGCTTACAGATATTACCACTTACTGAGGACGATAACGGTAATACTTATCAAAACGTATAGACATAAAATATAAATATGAAAATTGTGAAAGTTAATATTTTCATAAATCAAACTGATGAAAGCTTAAACTTGTTTTTACGGCATTGAAATCTCTGAAAAAAACGTTTTGCGGATCTATGAAATTACGTTGATTTGATAAACAATACAAATCTGATGTCATCCTCATAACCGTTTTCTACAGTTCAGAAATAAATAATAGTGGATCAAGATTAGACCCTTGAACATCACCTCGGTGTTGGATTTGAACAAGTATTACAAAATAACCAACCTATGTTACAAATGAGAACATGATATAAGATTGGGCAATAGCTAATCATCGTTGATGGCCAATCTCTTCAAGAGTAATTTTGAAAACAAATTTTACATTATTGGTACTCTTGTAATCAAAACTATTTTGGATATACAAAGGTTCTATATAAAATCTTTTACGAGTTAATTTAGAAAATTATTAGTGCACGACTTAAAAAACCTTTCATTTATGTTAGCATTTACTGAGGTCATTTACATATCGCAGTCAGTTAAATTAAGTAATCCGCTCATTTAAAAACTGGAACATGTCAAAAAGGCGCCACTAACTCAAAATGTATCGATAAAGATCTAAAAGTGAAATATATTAATATTCTATTATATAAAACCTCAAAAAGGAACTAAAAAAACAATCCCTCTTATGACAAATAAACATTTAATTTTCAGTAACAACTCAATTTCAAAAAGAAAACTAAGGACAAAACCTTTAGGTCAATTAAAAATTCACGTTAATCTATTGGAGGGTAAGCATTCAAACAAACCATTGGTAAAAATATCCAATCAATCTTCAAAATCAATAAATAAGATAAACAAAATATTAACATTATTATTAATTTTATTAAATACATAAATAAAAAGTTTACCTCGAGTAGGATTTGAACCTACGACCTGCACTTTGCTAGAGTACCGCGCTAACCAATTGCGCCATCAAGGTTCAAGTCCCAATCGATGTAAATTTTGTCTTTATGTATGTAGAACTGATTACATATTTATTACATATTTACCTTTGAACTTATTCGTTCATAACAAAAATTTATAATAGTTTAAAATATTAACATGGTCAGCCAAAAATAATCTCAATTTGGTTGTTTCCAATTTACTGATTCAAGTATTTAAAAGCTACCCTCAATTCAAAATGATTTAAAATATCCCAAAATTTCATTCAATTTCACTTATCATATTCTGTTAGAACGTATAAACATATTCGAAAAAAAAAACTGAATTGAGCCTACATTGAAGGGAATCGAAACATATATGAGTAGAAGAGAGGCACCATGCTCCATCTTGGATTTTTGGGGAAAACCCACCATCTTTTATATACCCACGTGTGGGACGTGTTTTTCCACCATTATTTTTTATGGTTTCTTTTCGGAGGCCTTTTTCAACCTTTGATGGAATTTTCATCCCTAATTACGGCCTCTTTGTTTTTACTCACCCACGTGGGGGGGCCGTATTTTTCACCCTTATTTATGGTTTCTTTTCGGAGGCCTTTTTCAACCCTTGATGGTAATTTCAATGTTATATTAAGAGCCTTTTTGACAGCAATTTTTTTGTACTTGCTCACGTGAAGGGAGTATTTAGGGTTTGGTCTTGGGCTTGGGATTGGTCTTGGACTTGGACTTGGGTTGGTCCAGGCGTTGGTCTTGGATTTAGGGGCTGGGGCTGGGTGACGGCTTCTTTTCGGGGGGTCTTTTTCAACCCTTATTTTTTATGGTTTCTTTTCGGAGGCCTTTTTCAACCCCTTGATTTTCACCCCTATAGTTTCTTTTCGGACGCCTTTTTCAACCCCTTGATGGAATTTTCGTCCCTAATTAAGGCTTTTTTTTGTTTTTACTCGCTTACTTGAGGGGGCGTATTTTTCGCCCTTATTTTATGGTTTCTTTTCGGTGGTCATTTTCAGCTCTTGATGGAATTTCAACCCTGATTAAGGCCTTTTTGATTTTTTTCATGCCTACGTGTAGGAGTCGTTTTTTGTTGATCATTTTTTATTAATTAATTATTTTTTAACCCGGGGAAATTCTCGATCCTAATATGTTGTCCTATAAGATGATTTTAAATCTGTATTCTGATAAGGGTGCGCAGATAATAATTAGATGTAAAAGATAGTTTATTTAATCTATGTCTACTATTAACATTTATTAGAGCTTGTTTATCAGATATTGGAATGATATAAAACTCATTTAAAGGATTGATTAGGTAATAATTACGTGCGCGACAAAATTGACTGTATTTTCCCATATTACTTTATTAGCGTATTTTTATCAAATGAGATTGTTATTAAAATTATTAGATTTATTTTAATTCCTATCTACAGATTGTTTTAAGATACGAAATTTATTTCTACATTGATTTGGTGTAAACTTGTAAGACACGTTTCGCTGAAGGGTACAATTTTATGCGAGTCCTAACCTAATCTAATAGCTTATAAGATGATCTTGTCTTAAAATCTGTATTCTGATAAATAGATTACAAGTTTTCATAATAAAATATTATTATAGTCGGTTTACAGGTTATTTCTAGTAATTGTTTCAATATATATATATATATATATATATATATATATATATATATATGCATGAGAGTGGACCTTGTATTATTTATTGTAATATGTGTTATTACACTATCTTTTTAATTGCCGGTCGTAACCTTCAACCTACACAACCTTCAACTTATACAGGAATTAATATCGACCTCCAATAGTTAATAACACTATTGAATGGGGCCGCTCATGTATTTAATGGCTAGAACATATAAAATTATTCACACTTCGGTTTAATAGGGTTATCAACTGTTCCTAATTGCAAAGTTGTTAAAACACGTCCTTGTCACGTACAGGTGATATTTCGAAATGTTTATCTAGTGGACTCCTGTAAATGCATCATGAAATTAAAAGAAGAACAATAAGGCCATTTGATATTAAAAAGATGATTAAAATATATATATATATATATATATATATATATATATATATATATATATATATATATATATATATATACCGTTGTATTTCAATTTAAAAAATCAAGCGCTGTATTATGAAGGTCAATCGGCTCAGACATGTAAAATAGGATTTTTTAATTATGTCCATATAAATTGTTAAAATAATATAAGAATAAAACTGTTCTGTAATAAAATGATAAAAAGGTTCTTTTAAAACAAAGGTCTTAGATTTAAGTTGACGCGTATTTTTATATTTAGGTAATTAAAATTATTTTTCAATGAGTGTTTGTTATAAAAGCGCTTAGCTAAATAAAAAAGGTTATTATAATCATTACACTTTGGCTTCGTATGTACAAATTATGTTATTATCATCTAATGTCACCTTCAACAATAGGGTCATTTGGTATTAAAAGATAAACGTCATACTTATTTTACTTTGAGAAAGTCATTGGTCTTGAAGTTAGCCATAGACGAAGGCGACCTTGAAGTTAGCTTTGCGAATTTGGCATGTATTTATACCTATTAATTAATCATGCTAAGAAAAATTAAAATTATTACACTACCATTTGTAGGTTTTGATCTTTTATTTATTTACAACAAACTTATTTACCTTGAGAAAGTCATCGGCCTTGAAGCTAGCCATAGACGAAATCGGCCTTGAAGGTAGCCTTGTGAATTTCAAAACAACTTAATTTGACCTTTCACCCTGTAAAATACTTTAAAAGCGTGCGCTTAGTTTAGCTAATTTAGATCTGTTCCGAAGAGCATTACATTTTCTTACCTATGGAGTCTTTAAACGTTAACCAAATTCTTGAGTTGTTCAGTGCTGGCGCGTTAACCGAAGAGGGGTTGAAAAATGCTTATAATATCGCTACTTATAAAATGTGTGAAAATGACACTATCAATTCGATAAAGGTTTATAATGATTTTGTGGAGGCTGAACAACGGGTTGGTGGAGTGTAAGTATATGCTTGCTTTTTATTTTTAAGTTTAATTTTTTTTTAAAACCCTGCCCAGGTAAACATGGAGGATGTGTTTGACGATGATGAGATGATGGAAACTACAGATGCGGAGGATTTGATAACAGTATGTCTTTTAATTTTCTATTGTTTCGCTTACTGGATGAGTACATTACAGGCGCAAGACCAATCGGGCTCAGGTTCCCAGCAACAGGCCGGACCATCCTCCTCCCAAACAGGGTTCAATCATATAAATATAATAGGAGAGTCAGACAGTAAATTCATAAAAAATTAGCACCACATGTAAAACATTAAGATTTAGTTTTAATGACGATACGTACAAGGATAATCCCTTAACATGGCTACAGGTAAAATATACCATTTACTAAAAATCGTATTTATCTAATACATATCTTTTTGTAGGGTGCATTCGACGAGTTGTATTCATACACTATCAAGGATATAGCTCCGTCAGACCGTGTAGGGATTACGATTAAGAAATTCGAATTTCCCGGACAAACCAATTGGTCTGTTATTAGAAGAGTGGACCAGCTGTCGGTGAAAGTGATAATGGCGCTACTTGAAAAGCTAGTGCAGAGCAATGCTAGTTTTTCTCGAGTGACTTGTTAGTTTTAAATGTGGATAGTGTCGGTACATGTAGGCTATGGACGCAAGAATCTGACGGGTTTAAAATTTGAAGATTTTTGTAAGGTTAAAAAGCAGGGTATTATTGTTGTCCCCGCAGCAATCAACGAAAACAAGCACGAGCCATAGTACTAGCAATAGCGTTTAGAAATACCGATACAATCCGGAGTAGCATGGCATTGGGTTATCCATTACTTCAGGCACGAGCTGTACAACTCTGTCCAAACAGCGCTGTAGATCTTAGTCAGGGTGGTAGTTACGAGCACATTCAAGCACATCAAAATAATTTAGCGTCATATACCATTGTAGTTTAGAATTAGCGCGTAGGTGATTCAGTTTATTTTGAAGGTCCTAGGGAACCGGGTAGGGTAGTTTTAAATTTAATACTCGAGGATGAGCACTATAACGTAATCACTAGTCTCACTTCAGCATTTACTTGTAGTTATTACTGCGAACAGTGCTAAAAGCGTTGTAATAACAAAAAAACGGCATGTATGTATCAGTGTCCTAGCTGTCATCAAAAACCACCGTGTTCCGTTCAAAATCATAAAATTGCGTACAATGATTGCAAAGGGATTTTTACGGACAGGAATGCCTTAAAAACCATACGGATGCTAAACTATGTGAAAAATTGCGTAGGTATTTAAAGTGTCTGAAAACCATTGAAGTAAAGGGTAAACATAGGTGCGGATACAGCTATTCATCCACGTGCATGAACGAAAAGCCTAATGGTCATCTTTGTTACATACCTGTTAACAAGGTGCGACGCAACGGTAGTAATGGTAAACCATCTATGTTTATCTTTTATGATTTGGAGTGCAAGCAAGAGAAGGTGTGTGAGGGGGCGGATGATCGATTTCTGCATGAGCCCAATCTATGCGTGGCCGCGAATGTTTGTTCCACTTGTATTCAGCGCATCGACAATTTGAATGAGCGATGCTCGACGTGTAGTGAAAGAGTGCACATTTTCAAGGAAAATTCCGTTGAATCGTTTCTGTCGTATGTTGCCGAGAGAGCGCGAAAATTTAAAGTTACATGCATTGCGCATAACATGTAGGGGTACGATGGGTGTTTTGTGCTTAGATGCATGTTAACTGATAATAACCGGTGGAGACCTAAAATCATCACCAACGGTTTAAAACTAATTTCCATTCAGTGCGACGATATTAGGTTTATTGACTCCCTTAATTTCATTCCATCACCGCTCTCGGCATTTCCGAAAACTTTCAATTTCCCCGAGTCCCATTTCTCTTCAACACATCCGAGAATCAGAATTACGAGGGTCCTTTGCCACCGCTTGAATATTATTGTGCAGATCAGATGTCTGAGAAAGAGAGGCAAAAACTTTTAGGTTGGCACGCGACTCGAAGTAATCATGTTTTTAAGATGAGTGAAGAGATTGTGAAATATTGCCTAATGGAAGTTAAGATTCTCGTTAAAGGTTGTATTAGCTTCTGGGCCACCTTCACGACCCAAAATAAAGGCGTTCCGTTTGAGGAGGCTATTACAATTGCGAGCGCCTGCAATAAAGTGTTTCGTAGGCTTTTCCTCAAAGAAAACACAATCGGGCTGATTCAAAAGGCGGGTATAGACGCGACGACAACCAATCAAAAGTCGCAAGTGATTACGTTGGATTGAACATTCACAGCAAGTGATCATACAGCACGCAGGGAAAGCTCGGGAATTTAGAACACCTGAATGCGTTAAGTTTGACGGTTATTGCGCAGGATCAAATACCGTTTACGAATTTCCGGGGTGTTACTGACACGGTTGCCAGGAATGTTTTCCCAACCAGGCTAATACTGATCCTAAGCTTGGTGCAAATACTTCCATGCTCGCCCGAAACGAGAACACGGCGGCGAGGTCCCGGTTTCTACGCGAGCGCGGGTATAATCTAGTGGAAATGCGTGAATGCGAATTTAAAAAACAAATACTTGCAAACGATGAGTTAAGAGCGTTTATACAGAATCTAGGTGACCAAGATGACGAACCTTTAAATCCACGAAACGCATTTTACGGTGACCGCACTAATACCCGTAAACTGTATCATGAATGTGACGGTATTAGTGAGAAAATCATGACGTATTATGACGTGTGCTCATTATACCCCTATGTAAATAAATATTGTAAGTATCCTGTAGGTCATCAGAGAATTCATGTAGGTTTAGATTGTAAGAACATTTCATTGGACACGGTGGAGGGGTTGGTTAAATGTCGAGTACTACCGCCTTCTAATCTCAACCACCCTGTTTTACACCTAAAAATGCATGGCAAGTTCATGTTTTTGTTGTGTAGAACTTGTGGTTCTGAGTTAAATCAAGGGAAGTGTGGGCATAGTGAAATCGAACGCATTTTCGTTGGGACGTTTGTAGCTGACGAGCTGCGTAAAGCTATCACTAAAAACTATAAAGTTTTGGACGTTTTTGAGATTTGGATGTATGAGGTAACCGCTTATAATAAAGCGACAGAAGTCGAGAAGGCTCAGTACATAACAGAATATTATGAGAAGGAGGAATTCACCTAGACGCTAATAATATTAAGAAAAACCCCGGTTTAAGGTATTTGGCCAAACTGATGCTGAATTCTTTTTGGGGTAAGTTTGGTCAACGCGAAAATTTAACTCAGTGTATCTGAGCCAAAGGATTTCTTCAAACTGTTACCTGGCGAAACTAGACCGCCGCGTTCTGTATTATGATACAGACAATGTCATATTTGTCGCAAAACCCGACGGCAGGAATCCAACTTGCGGAGATTTCCTTGGTCAGATGACCGACGAGCTGGAAGCGTACGGTGAAGGAAGCTATATAGCTGAGTTTGTTAGTGCAGGACCGAAAAACTACAGTTATAATGTGTTTTCAGCCGATGATCAAACAATTAAATCCGTGTGTAAAGTAAAGGGTATTACCTTAAACTGTAAAAATTCTCGTGTTATAAACTTTGAAGTGATGAAGGATATGGTGCTTAGTAATATTAAAGACTCTCTTTTTGTATATAATGATAGAAAAATAGTTAGAGATAGGTGCTACAATGTATTAAGTAGACCTGAATCTAAACAATATAGAATAAATTATTCTAAGCGACGGAGAATTAAAAACTTTGATACTCTTCAATTTTGGCATAAGGAATGAATGAAAACATATAAAGAAAGAATTATTTTATTTATAGAGTAGATTCTGCAGCTTTGCGTGTCTGCGTGTTTTCGTTTTGTGCGTTTTAGTATTTGCGTGTTTGCCATTTTCGTTTTCATTTTTCGTGCTTGCGAATTTTCGTTTTTCATGTTTTGTGAATTTTTCGTTTTGTTTTTCGTGTTTGCGTTTTTCGATTTCGTTTTTTCGTGTTTGCGAATTTTCACTTGTGTTATTCGATTTCGTTTTTTCGTGTTAGGGAATTTTCGTTTTCGTTTTTCGTGTTTGCGATTTTTGGTATTTGCGATTTTCGTTTTCGTTTTTCGTGTTTGAGATTTTTCATGTTTACGATTTTCAATTTCGTTTTTTCGTGTTTGCGAGTTTGTGTGTTTGCGAATTTTCCTTTTCGTTTTTGCGATTCTTCGTGTTTGCGATTTTCGATTTCGTTTTTCGTGTTTGCGAATTTTCGTTTTTTCGTGTTTGAAAGTTTGTGTGCTTGCGAATTTTCGTTTTCGTTTTTCGTGCACGTGAATTTTCGTTGTCGTTTTTTCGTGATTGCGAGTTTGTGTGTTTGCGAATTTTCGTTTTTGATTTTCGTGTTTGCGATTTTTCGTGTTTGCGATTTTCATTGCGTGCTTGCGATTTTTCGTGTTTGCGATTTTAGATTGCATAATTAAGTACCCCTAACTGGATTTTACGTTCTAAACAGGGTGACCAAGGTTTCTTGATTTGTTTGAGATTGATCGCGGGCGTGCGTGCGTGCGTGCGGGTGTGTGTGTATGTGTGTGCGTGTGTGTGTGTGTGTGAAAGAGCCAAAAGAGAGAGAGACAGGTGTGCATGGTCAACTTAGCCAGCAGTTAGAGTATATTTTCAATTATGCAATTAAGCCAGCACTTGTGTTAGGGTCTGAACCCTAACACAAGTGCTGGCTTACATGTTAACAATACAAATTCAAATTTTACATCAAGGAGTCACGGAGCGAAGTCCCAATTAGCAATTACAAGTAAATATTGAAGGTGTTAAAATTATATGTACAAGGTTTAAGCAGAAAATTAAATACATTAATGACCTTATTAAAATTATCAGTAACTGGATAATTTTTATAATATGAAAGTAGTCTATTATATATCTATGGTTGCTGAAATGCATGCAAATTAATGCGATGGTCCAATTCATGTATCGTTAGTCCACATGCCTTCGGTTTGACTTTACAGTTACTTCTGTGTTGTGTTAGTCAACTTTTAAGTTTTTGCGAAGTCTGCCCTATATTAACTATGATGCCGTTTTGGATAGTTTTTATGTTGAAATCTCTTTATAAAATAATTATATTTATTAAGCATAAAAGAAGGCCAACTGAATTTGTTCATAACGCTGAATTAGTATTAAGCTAATTGTGTCACCTAGTTTCTATACCAAGTCAAAGATGAATTCATATGTGGTATAAGAATGCACTTAAGTAACCTTTGATTAGTAGTAATCACTGGTACCCTCAAGTAGGTTGCGTTGAACAGTCAGATTTACTTGTGTAAAGTTGAATTAATAAGTTTAGTTGTCTAAAAAATACATATTTTAAATGACATCTCCTTATACAACATATATTTATAATTCTGTTTTTTAGAGTAAGTATTAAATTAATCTTATGATTTAAGTAGTGATTTGAGATATAATTAGTATCGACCTGAACTAGTGAGTTTTTAGTACCAGTCTAGTATAATGGTGTTATTTTCGTTACGAATCACCCTATCAAGAAATGGAACACTCCTATCTTTTTCTGTTTCGATGGTAAACTGGATGTAGTTGGTGTAGTTGTTGAACACTTCTAATACGACATTTATCCTTTGGAACAGCACAAATCACATCGTCCACGTATTGGAATAAAAAAAGGTAAAAGGAATAAGGCTGGACCCCATAGGGGTACCAAAAGTTTGGAAGTAAAATTTGTCTTGACAAATGACTGACTAATTCTAAATCAGACAATTAAATAACTAATTGAGATTGCAGTCAGAGTAAATAAGGCCAGGAAAGTAAAACACCTTATAGCTGTGTCGAACTTTCGTAAATCTGTATTCCTTTATCAAGACAAACTAACGTAAGTCATTCATTAAAGTTTCTCATATACACAATAAAATTTTAACACATATATAAAAAAACAGCAGATAAAATAATAAACATTACGTATAGTGGTGGGTGCTTACATATAATAACCTGTATATATAAATTTTGGTTGGGTTTGTTTTTTGTTTTTTTTTTTTTTTTATTTGGTTTTTTTTTTTTTTTTTTATTTTGTTTTGGGTTTTTCGTGTTTTTTTTTTTTTTTTGTTTTTTTTTTTTTTCTTTTTGTTCCTTTTTTCGGGTTTTTTTTGTGTTCTTTTGGGTTTTTTTTTCTTTGGGATTTTTAAATTTTGGGTTTTGTTCATTTAAAATTTATTTTTTTTTTGGGCTTTCCTTTTTTTGGGGTTGGGCGTTTTTTTGGCTTCCTTTTTGGGGCCCGCCTTGGGGGTTTGGGGTTTTTTGTTTTTTTTTTGGGGGGTGGGGGTTTTTTAAATGGTTTTGTTATGGCCAGGATACAGGTTATTGGAGTTTGGGATATTATTAAAACACCTTTAAACGCCAAAATATTTTGGAAACTCTTTTTAGGTAATTTAAAATTTAGGGATAAAAAAAAAGGGTAAAATTTTGAAACAAAAGGAAAACGGAAAACCAAAAAATGGGAATATAAACCTCGTTTCAAAAACCCCTTTTAAACGGAAAAAAAGAAGGGTTTTTAAAGGGAAAAATAAAAGAAAAAAATTTTAAAAGAATTTAACTTTAAAAAATCTAAAAATTTGGGTTTAAATTAAAACGGTAATTTAAAGTTCCCCCTGTAAAGGGGGAAAACAAAAAATTGGGCCCGACCTTTTTATTGGGAAAAAGGGAAAAACATAAAGCGAAGTTAAACCAACACAAAATTTGGGTAAGAACCCAATGTATTTAAACGGGTTTGAAAAACAAAATTTTTTAAAGGGAAAAAGAAAAACATTTGATTTTGGGCCAGGGTTAAAAGGGACCAAAAAAAAACCGAAGTATTCCCAACCCGGGTTTCCCGGAAAAATACCGGGGTGTTAAAAAAGTGGAAACAAACAAAGCCCAAAACCCTTAACCCAAATAGCCCTAAAGGGGGTTTTTTCTTGGAAAATAACAAAAGGCTAAATTTTTTAAAAAAAAAAACGAAAAAATTAAAGCCCAAATTTCGGGAACCTTTTAACCCTTTGGGTTTTATTTGAAAAATTAATTTTCCAAAAATTTAAGCTAAATTTTTTTTATTTGTTTTAAAGTTTTTTGGTAAATTCCGGTTTTCACCCGAAAGCACAAAACCTTTGTTTCAGGCCCAAAAATCCCAAATTTAAAACCCCTTTGGGAGGAAAATTTTTTTTTTAAAGGCCCGGGGTTTGGGGAGCTTAAATTTAAACCCTCAAAAGGGGAATTTTTCATTCCCAAAATCGAAAAACTTTGACCTTGGGTTTTTCCCAAAAATTTTTTTTTGGTAAAATTTAAAAGGGAATAAATTTCTAAAGGTTTTAAACCCCGGAAATTCCCCGGGGCCCTTTTAAAAAATTTTAAAAAAATTTTCTTTAAAATTTTGGCAAATTTTCTCTTTTTTTTTTCCTAAATTTTGGTTTAATCTTTTTACCCGGCCTTTCAAAAATTTTTCTTAATTTCTTCAAACTCCCTTTTAAACCCCTTTTAAAAATTTTCACCTTTTTGGGTGTTTAGGTTCCCATTAGTTGAAAATTAAAAAAGCATTTTACCCTTTTACCTCCAAACCTGGGTTTTAGAAAAGGGATGTTTGTTCCCCTTTTAAAAAAATTAAAAACCAAATTTTTTAAAATTTTCCCTTTCGCGGTTCCTATTTAATAAGTCCCAAAATTTATTTCTTCAAATTTATCCCTTTTTTTAATTCAAATTTTTTTTATTTTTTTTTCCCCACATGGGGAAATTAATTTTTGGGAATTCAAACCCCCTTTTAATTTTCCTTTAAAACTTAAAAACCTTTCGGTTTTAAATTTTTTTTTGTTTTAAACCATTTTTAAAATCCCCTTTTTTTTAATCTGTTTAAAATTTTATTTTCCCGGGTTTGTTCCAAATTTTTAAACTTTGTTAAAAATTTTTTTTCCCAAAAAGGCCCTTCATTTTTTGAAAAACCGTAATTTAGAATTTTCCTAAAAGCTTTTTATAATTTTATAAATTTTTTTAGAAGCTTTTTCTTTAAAGTTTTCTTGTTCTTTTATTCCTTTTTCTTTTCCTTTTTAAGGGGTTTTCACAATTTTTCTTTTACAAATATTTTGTTGAATGTTTTAAAAATTTTAAAATTTTTTTTCAAAACTTTTCCCTCAATTTTGATTTTTTTTCAAAAACCCTTTAACCTTTTTAAAAACGGGTTTTGCTTTTAAATTTTTTTTCATTAATAAAGTTTAAAATTTTTAAACAAAGGGTTTTCAAAATTTTTGGGAAAATTGGGAAATTTCATTCATTTTTTAAAATTTTAAATTGACTTTCAAAATTTTTTGGTAAAATTTTCTTTATGACATTGTTTATAAATTTTTAAATTTAATTTTAAAAAATTTTTCCTAAAATTTTCTGATTAAAAAACTTTTTCCCCCTTTTTCTTTTAAAAAAACTTTTAAAATTTTTTTAATAATTTTAAAACAAACTCAAATTTAAAACTTTTTCCTTTTTAAATTTCAAATTTTAAAATTTAAAAAATTTTTAAATTCCAAATTCTTTTAAACTTTTAAAAAAAAATGCCTTTAAAATTTTTTTTTTTAAAAATGAATTAAACAAATTAAAATTTTTTAATTTTTTAAATAAAACTAAGTTTTTTTAAAAATTTTTATCCCTTTTAAAGAAACAAATTTTTAAACCCATTTAAACCCAAAAAAAATCCTCAAAAAAAAACACCAACACCCCAAAACAAGAAACCAAAAATGCAAAAAGTACAAAAAAAAACCAAAACACAAGGCCAAACCCAAAAAAAAACAAAAAAAAAAAAAAAAACAACAAAACAGACAAACCAAAAAAAAAAAACCCCGGGAAACCAAAAAAAAAAAACCCCAAAAAAAAAAAAAACCCAAGAAAAAAAACCCCCAAACACACACACACACAACAACAGACACACGAACAGACCAAACAGCAACACGACACAAAACACACAAACACACACAACACCACAAACCAAACCAGCACAAAACACACGACACACAACACAAACAAACACACACACACACCACAACACACACAGAACACATACACACAGACACCAAACACACAAACAACAAGAAACACAACACACAACACACAACACACAACAAACACAAACACAGCACAACAGACACGACACACAGACACAGAAAACACACACAGACACCACAGACACACACACAACACAACACACAGACACACAAACAAAGGCAACAAACAAAACACACAGAAACAACACAACAACAGAACACAAACACAACACAAACACACAGACACACAACACACACACACAACACACACACAACACACAACAACACACACACACACAACACACAAACACACACACAAACACAACACAAACACAAAACAACAAACACACACACACACACACACACACACACACACACACACACACACACACACACACACACACACACACACACACACACACACACACACACACACACACACACACACACACACACACACACACACACACACACACACACACACACACACACACACACACACACACACACACACACACACACACACACACACACACACACACACACACACACACACACACACACACACACACACACACACACACACACACACACACACACACACACACACACACACACACACACACACACACACACACACACACACACACACACACACACACACACACACAACACACAACACACACAACACACACACACACACAACACACACAAACACACAACACAAACACAAACACAACACAGACACAGACACAACACAGACACAGACACAGACACAGACACAAGACACAGACAAGACACAGACACAGACACAGACACAGACACAGACACAGACACAGACGACACAGACACAGACACAGACACAGACACAGACACAGACACAAAGACACAGACACAGACAAGACACAGACACAGACACAGACAAGACACAGACACAGACACAGACACAGACACAGACACAGACACAGACACAGACACAGACACAGACACAAAGACACAGACACAGACACAGACACAGACACAGACACAAACACAGACACAGACACAGAAACACAGACACGACACAGACACAAACAACACAGACACAGACACAGACACAGACACAACAGACACAGACACAACAACACAAAACACACACAAGACACAAGACACAGACACACACAGACCCACACAGACACAACACACAAAGACAAAACACACAGGAACATACAACACAAACAACAGACCACAGCAACACAAACAACAACACAACAGAACTCCCGACACACAGACACCAAACACACACACACAAAACAACACTGTGCGGTGTGTCTGTGAGTCTGTGTTTGTCTGTGTGTCTGTGTGTCTGTGTGTCTGTGCGTCTGTGTCTTTGTGTCTGTGTTGTTGTGTGTGTGTGTGTGTGTGTGTGTGTGTGTGTGTGTGTGTGTGTGTGTGTGTGTGTGGTGGTGTGTGTGTGTGTGTGTGTGTGTCTGTGTGTGGGTGAGGGTGTGTGTGTCTGTGTCTGTGTCTGTGTCTGAGTGTCTGTGTGTCTGTTTCTGTGTGGCTGTGTTCTGTGTGTCTGTGTGTCTGTGTTCTGTGTGTTGTGTTGTGTATGTGTGTATGTGTGTCTGTATGTCTGTTGTCTGTATGTCTTTGTTGTATGTCTGTATGTCTGTGTTCTGTGTGTCTGTGTGTCTGTGTGTCTGAGTTTCTGTCTGTCTTCTGTCTGTCTGTCTGTGTGTTGTGTGTCTGTGCCTGTGTGTGTGTTGTGTCTGTGTTCTGTGTGTCTGTGTGTCTGTGTGTCTGTGTTGTTTCTGTGTGTCTGTGTTTTTTTTTTTTTTTTTTTAATTTTAACAATTGCTTTATTAACACACTCCATTACATAAAAGTAATACTATGTGCTATAATTTTACAATTCAAAAGTATTTTCTGATATAAATAGCAAATCTAAATATACACACAATTACTTAATACATTACATATTTAAATATTAATCTACATATACTAATTTCTTATATCTACGTTTTAGCAATATATTTTCTATAATTATTATGTATATATTTTTCTACTACATATACTAATTTCCTATAACTAATACTTATAACTAAATTTTCAACAATACTTATTCTAATATCACAAAATATAAATACAAAATACATCAAAGTAATAACTCAAAGTCAATTTTATTTACAAAATTTCTAAAATAATAATTATATTTAGTAATTAACGCATTCTTAGATACTGGCCAGTTATCATTATTATTTTTAATAACATTTTTAAGTTTTTTTCTTAAATGTTCAACTTTAGTACATTCAAAAATTATATGTTCAACAGTTTGTTCCGAAAGATTACAGTTACACAACGCATTATCCATAATTTTGAATTTATAAAAGTAACTTTTGATTCTACCATGTCCTGTTAAAATGGTTGTTAAATTTGCTGTTTCTAAAAAACGACAATTGATTCTATCCCTAACCGTTGGAAAGAAAGATTTTGTTGTTGCACCTTTATTTGAATTTTGCCATTGATACTCCCATTTAATTAAATTTTTTTTAATTCGTTTTAATTATGAATTTTGGAATTTTTTATAGGATATTTCTAAATTTGGATAATTAACTATATCTTCTACCAGAGATGATGATTCTTTAAAACCAAGAAGCTCATTGTGTTTGATTAACACAAATAAAATTTCCCATTTAAAATTTTTAATTCCGTTAAATATTTTCGAATATTCTCTAATAGAGTAAAATGATATTTACTATTATTTAATTCATTTAGTAATTTATTTCTTTTAATATATATAGTTGCTTTTCTTTGTTTTTAATTATATCTGGTTTGGATTTAAAATAAGATAATGATTTTAGAATGGCGAATTGTTCTGCTTGTGCTATAATACATGAATGATGTTATTTATATCTAGTTTTATATATTATCTTGGTCTCTTTATAAATCACTAATCCTATTCCTAAATATTCAATTTGAAACGAAACAGAAAAATATACTTCAAAATTTTGATTGTATATATTATTTTTATTATAATTGTCTATATTTACAAATTCAGCAGGATGATTCCAATTTTGATAATTCATAGAACTGTCATACAATAAACTATATTCTTCAATATTTCGGGTAATATAAAATAATTTTGAAATTTCTTCTAATTTAATTATAATTGGAGTCATTCCTGTAATTATACAAGAGGCTTCATATGATATAGTCCTAAATCCTTTGGCAATTTTTATATTTATTAATCTTTGTATTCTTTCAAATTTTAATACGTTTTTCTTTTTTTTTAATGCATTTTTCCAAATACAGATTCCATATGATAATAATGGTACAATGGCACCATTGTATATTATTTTTAACACATTTTGTTTTAATCCCCATTTAATTTTAGCATTTTTTGACAAGCAGTGTACCAAATTCATGCATTTAGATGTAACATTTTCAATGTGTAAATCAAAATTAAATTTGTGATCTATATATATTCCTAAATATTTTAAATTATTAACTTGCTCTAAAACTTTATGATTAAGATAAATGTTTACTTGCGAATTTATTTTCCTTTTTTTCGAAATTATCATCACTTTAGATTTTTCTTCATTAAATTTAATTTTGTTATTTTTTGCCCAATCCACAACCTTTTAATTTCAATATTAGCATAATTTTCAAGAGTTAACACATTTGAAGCACTTATAAGTATTAATAAGTCATCCGCAAATGCAATAACTTTTGTGAGTTTATTAAATGGTAAATTTAGACAAGAATTATATTGCAAATTCCAAAATCCTGGTCCACAACAAGATCCTTGGGGGCATCCTTTACTAATAATTTTTGAAACATTTTCATTATTATTAAAAACAGCTATTCTATTATGAAAATAATTTTTTGTTAAATAATATAAATTTGCTGGACAATGCATATCCTTCAATTCTTTTAGTATTGCAGGCCACCAGGCGGAATCAAATGCTCCTTTAACGTCCAAACTAATTATAATTATATCCTTTTAATTAACAAATTTTCTTCAACATAATTTTAATTACCAAAAGAGCATCTAACGTACATTTTGGGGAATAAATCCAAACTGGTTATTGTTTAATAATTTCTTATTGTGTACAAAATGCATAATTCGATTAATAAAAGTTTTTCTAATATTTTTCCTTCTAAATTTAATAAACTTATAGGTCTATATTTGGAAACATTATCTATATTTTCTTTACCAGGTTTTAAAATAGGAACAATTATTGCTTCCTTCCATTCATTCGGAAAATACCTCGTTTGTAAACATTTATTATAAAGAGTTGTGATGAATTTGGGAAATTTGTTAAAAATTCGGCATAATATCACTTGTGATACCATTCTTTCCTGGTGCTTTTTATGATTAAAATTTTTATAACATTTTCTATTTCTAATTTTTCAAAATTTTGTCGTCTTCCGTATGAATATCGGTTTCTGTATAATTTCTAATATTTCTATGAAATTCATTATCATCTTCAATTTTATCTGTTGGAATAAAATAATCCATCATATAATTTATCGTTTCTTCAGGTGTAGTAAAATTACCATTTTCTTTTCTAATTGTTTTAAACCAAAATTTTGTTTCAGTTTATTCGTTGCGATTTATAAACAGTATTCCAAGGATTTACTTCATTAGTTAAATTACAAAATTCTTTCCATGACTTCACTTTTCGTTTCTAATTTTTGTTGATACTCTCTTTTCAGGTCATTATAACCTTTCTCTCTTCTCTTAATACTGTATCTTTTGTTTTTGATATCTTCTTCTATATGCATTTAATTTTTTCTTAATATGGTTAATTCTTGCGTCCACCACGGAATGGTCTTGCCTTTAGTATTAATCTTTTCAAGTTTGAAACGGAAATGATTTTATACAAGCTTTTTGTACCGTTTTCCATATTTTTGTATAAAAAGTCTAAATTTAAAGTGTTTTCTACTTTGTATGTTAACTCTGTGTCTATCTCACTTGTATTAGAACAATTAAATTCAGTTACAAAACTATTAATTAGATTTTTATCAAATGTTTCCCAATTATTTTTAACTAAATATCTAATCCTATGATTTAAACCAATATTATTAGTTACATTTAAATTATCAATTTTAAAACTAATTTTAAAACTAATTAACGAGTGATCAGAACAACTATCTTCTAAGTCTATTTTCCAATTACAAACATTATTTAAAAATAATGAATTTACAATTGTTAAATCAATATAACTTGTTCCTCTTGTATTCGAAAAGTAGGAATTCCAAAGTTTTCATTAATTATATACAAATCTTTTAACATAATAAATTCTTCCATTTTTCTACCTCTATTATTTGTTAAAATGTCATACCACAATTTTGATCGTGAATTACTATCTATAGTTAACAATATCCTTTTACCATCTAAAAAATTTAATGTTTCTTCTAATGCACTTAAACTATTCTCTATGTCTACAGTTATATCAAAATAAGCACTAATTATATAAAATTTTAAAGTTCTATATTTAATTTCAACAACTACTATATCTTCATTAGATAATTGAGTAATTAACAATGCAGAAATTTCTTTGTTTATAATAATTATTGCAGCCCTTTTTATTGTTACCGTTAGAATAGATTTTATAGAAACTAGGAATTCCTGCTATTTTATTTTTAATATTATAAGGTTCTTGAATAAAAGCTATATCCACACAATACTCGTCAATTAACTTAATTAAATTTGAAGAAGCTATTCTAGAACAATGCATGTTTAATTGAAAACATTCTAATTTTATTTCTTCTTTTATATTATTCTTCTTTGACACTGTATCCATATTTAAGTTATTCATTATTTATTTTTTCTTTTAATTTTTTTATTAATGCTAGTCTAGTTGGACACATTTTGTTTTTAATTGTATGATTAACTTCTATTTGACTATTTTTGGTGTAACTATTATATATACAACAATTATTACATCTATAATTTTCAACTGTAGCTTTACACTGATTCTCTTCATGATTTTCAGCACATAAAGGACAAACAATTTCATTTTTACAATTTATGGCCGAATGGTTATATTTACAACATCTAAAACAACGCTTTAATTCAATAAAATCATTTACACGACAAATTTTCCATCCTAGTTTAAATTTATGCGTTAACAAAAATTTTCGAATTTCAGAATTAACTTCAATTACTAAATTTTTAACTTTTGTATGACGATTTTCAAAAATAAATTTGGGAATTATATCAGATTTTATGTTTTGTAAATTTTCATTTTGAGCTAATATCACTTCTAGAGTATTATCTATTGTTAGATCATCAGGAACATCAAAAATAATTAACCTGGGCTTTTTCAATTCAATGGTTTTAGCTTCTAGATTTGAATTGCAGGAATCGTTAATACCTTTACAAATCTTTTCGATTTCTTTTTTAGTTTCGCTTTCTATTAAAATTTTACCGCTTGGTAAACCCTTAAATTTACTTATTCCGACTCCTAGTTTTGATGGATTAACTTTAGTTTGAATTAGTTTTTTCATGTTGTCGAAAGAGTCCCTATTTTTTGACGTAACAATAACTTTATAATTTTTTTGCATTAGACTTTGTTTATTCATCAAAACATCACTATAAGTTCTATGTAATACTGTATAATTTTCTGAATTATTTGATTGACACATATTACTATCATTCAATTTCTTATAATCTTGATTTTCTAATTTATCCTCCAAACACTTAATTTTATCATCTTTTTGTTGCAGTTGAACACAAAAATTAGAAAAAGTATCTCTTAATTTACTCACAGAATGTAAAATATTCTTTCTTAAGTCCTGGCGTAGGTTGCCACTTTTTTCAGTTACACTCACTAGCACCTCCAAACACTTTTCGAAGTCCAAACTATCTTCCTCAAGCATTACTGGTTTAAAATTATCTTCTGTAAACGATTTCAGCTTTTAAATTACTAAAAGTTATAATTATTTTATTAAATAAGGTGGCAAAGTGACACTGACAAACTTGAACTTTTGTCACGTGTCTGTGTTCTGTGGGCTGTGTGTCTGTGTTCTGTGTGTCTGTGTGTCTGTGTGTCTGTGTGTCTGTGTGTCTGTGTCTGTGTGTTTTCCTGTGTTCTTTTTTTTGGGGGGTGTCTGTGTGTCTGTGTGTTGTTGTGTCTGTGTTCTGTGTTTGGGTTTGTGTTCTGTGTGTCTGTGTTCTGTGTGTCTGTGTTCTGTGTGTCTGTGTGTCTGTGTGTCTGTGTCTGTGTTCTGTGTGTTTTCTGTGTTCTGTGTGTCTGTGTGTCTGGTGTCTGTGTCTGGTGTCTGGTGTCTGTGTTCTGGTGTCTGGTGTCTGTGTTGTGTCTGGTGTCTGTGTCTGTGTTTGTGTCTGTGTCTGGTTTGTCTGGTGTTTGTTTGTGTGTCTGTGGTTTGTGTCCTGTGTGTTTGTCTGTGTGTTTGTTGTGTTTGTGTCTGTGTTCTGTGTTCTGTGTTGTGTCTGTGTGTCTGTGTTCTGTGTGTCTGTGTTTCTGTGTGTCTGTGTGTCTGTGTTCTGTGTGTTCTGTGTGTCTGTGTTTGTGTGTCTGTGTTGTGTTGTGTGTGTGTGTCTGTGTGTCTGTGTTTGTGTCTGTGTGTCTGTGTGTTGTGTTGTGTCTGTGTGTTCTGTGTGTCTGTGTTGTGTCTGTGTGTCTGTGTGTTGTGTTTCTGTGTTGTGTGTCTGTGTCTGGTGTTGTGTTGTGTTCTGTGTTCTGTGTGTCTGTGTCTGTGTGTCTGTGTTCTGTGTGTTTTGTGTGTCTGTGTTTGTTGTGTCTGTGTGTCTGTGTGTCTGTGTGTTCTGTGTGTCTGTGTGTCTGTGTCTGTGTGTTCTGTGTGTCTGTGTTGTGTGTCTGTGTTGTTTGTGTGTCTGTGTGTCTGTGTGTTCTGTGTGTTTGTTTGTTCTGTGTGTTGTGTGTTGTGTTGTGTGTGTGTGTGTGTATGTGTTGTGTTGTGTCTGTGTGTCTGTGTGTTTCTGTGTCTGTGTGTCTGTGTGTTTGTGTGTCTTGTGTGTCTGTGTGTCTGTGTGTTGTGTGTCTGTGTCTGTGTGTCTGTGTCTGTGTTCTGTGTGTCTGTGTGTGTGTCTGTGTCTGTGTTTGTGTTGTGTGTCTTGTGTTTGTGTGTTTGTGTTGTGTTTGTGTGTTTGTGTGTTGTGTGTGTGTGTGTGTGTGTGTGTGTGTGTGTGTGTGTTGTGTGGGTTTTTGTGTTGTGTGTGTGTTGTGTGTGTTTGTTTGTGTGTGTGTGTGTGTGTGTGTGTGTGTGTGTGTGTTTCTTGTGTCTTTGTGTGTTTTTTAATTTTAATGTGAATTCTGTTTGTTTAACAAATGGTTTTGTAATAAATGTTGTTAATTTTGTTTCGTTTAATTTATTGTTAATTTTTTTTGTCTTGATTGTGTTGTTTGTATCTTAATGAGCGTTTGGGTTCATTGAAAACCACTTTTATTAAATTACGTTAAACATATTATGTATTTTACGATCTCTTTATGCGTATGGGTGACCTTAATGATTTTTTATTTATCTTTAGTTGGTTAATACAGTTACCTTGACATTTTATTTTATATTTATAGTTTAAACTAAATATTATATGGTAAATGTCATTAAAATACTTTTGCCCGTTCTGTGTGTGTGTCCGTGCGTGTGGTGCGCGTGTGTTGGGTGTTGTGTGTGTTTTGTTCTGTTGTTTGTTGTGTGTGTGTGTGTGTGTGTGTGTGTGTGTGTGT
>JARFJB010001412.1:70000-100000 GCA_036346205.1 Vesta saturnalis
TATCCATCCTCCTAAATGTTCCTGAGTGCTTTAGAAATTATTTAGCCTGTTCAGGTCCACAATCATAAAAAAAAAATTATAACGGGTTCTATAGTTTCTTCCATTATCACATCAAGTTTCCATACGCGGTTCCTATTTAATTACATGATCAACACAGTTTTCCACTTTTCTCCATTGGCTTGTATGGCTTGCATTAAAAGCTGTTGAACTTCACTTAATTTTCGTATTGTTATTCACTTTTTGAGCCTCCAACTGCATGGGGTTGAGTTCCAGAGATATGGTGGTATTCTTGTACGATAATCCCGCTAGAAGCACAGAGTTCATCAATAACATAAAAAATTGTTACCTGATTTGCTATATAAAAGCTCCGTTTGAGCATAGTTTCTTCAAATTGTATCTGTTTTGTTTAACCATTTGACAATATCTCCTTTTTCATGTAGTTGGGTAATCGTTGACTTGTACAATGGTAACTTCCATTATCCAGAATAATTACATCCCTGTGGAATGTTTGCTATCATTTTTTAAAATATTCTTCAAAAACATCAGCGTCCATATCTTGATGATATTCCTTGTTGGACTCAAACACAAGTAAACCATTTTTAAGAATCCATTAGCGTACCTTTAATTAGTCGTGGATCTTTGCCCGATGGTGGAATTATTCCAGTTGACCAATCATTTCTGAAGCTATTTGCGTCTAAAACAATTTGGTGATTATCAATTAGGATTGACTTTCGATTCACTTTTTTTGAAAAGTTAATTGTACTGTGTAGTGTCTACCGAGACTTGTGGTCCATCAACGTCTTTTTAGTACTGCAACTATTTTGTTGAGGTAAATTTCTTTATTAGTAGAAGGAACATTTTTCTTCTAATATGAACTTTTCTTGTTCACTTACACGATGTCTTTTTCTTCCTGTTGAGCAAGCCGGTTCTTTCAAACAACCTCTTTATGTTCTTTTAATTCTGTTCTGTTGACCCCCGCCATATTTAGAAACATTTCTAGTACCCTATATATTTGTTTTGATACTTTAAGACATATGTACCGAATGATATTTTTCATTCCCAGAGACTCACTTTCAAGTTTTGGGAAAAATGAAAGGTGCCATTTCACCCCGTTTTCATCAAAACTAAAATAACTGAGCATTTCAAAGTACTTTTTTGAAATAACAAATGTAATTACATTTTGCATCCTCCATTACGTGAGTCAGATTTTAATTCTAATTTACATACAATTTGTAATGAGTACTTTTAAACGTATACAAATTTTCTTGGTTCCGATCCTTTATTCTGTACAATAATGTATTATCAGCTTCAGTAAAGATGATGTTTTATTAATTCAATCTCAAACACTGCATACGTAAAAAAAGTTAAAACTGTTTCATTTCTTATTAAATGCTAAATGCTATATTGATTTTACCTAAATTTAAAACAAAAACTGACAATGAGTCACAAACGGTTTCTTTGCTGAAACTTTAAAAAAATTAAATGCACGTTAATAAATTTATTTGGTTTGATAAAAACAATTGCATTACTTAGACAAAGACTGCGATATTAAATTAAATTTTTTTTTTTGTGTGTATATAATTACAATTACAGGTTTTTTTTAATATTTTATACCAACATAAAAAACTGACAAGTCAATATATTTTACAGACCTTATAGTATATGCCTTTAGTAAGTACGCCACTGACCTGTCACTGTCAAGATGATTTATTACTCTCGGATATTCTGGGGCGTACTTAAATAACAAATTACCAATACTCATGTTTGAAGTTTATAGATCTTGTATTTGGAAATAAATTGAAGATATTTAAACAGCATTGAAAATGACATTCCAGAACACCCTCTGACGGACGGTAGTTAAAAATGAAAAATTCAACAACCACAAAACAAATTTAACAAAGTTTAATCGTACTATGATGTCGGTGCAAAGGGAAAAACCTTAATTCAAAAGTGGTACAAGCATTCACACCAAATGCGGTCTTGAATTAACATAACAAAACATTTTTGGTATTGAAACCTTCTTTTGCCTTTAATTGATCTATGTTTTTATACACTATTGATTTGACACAAAAAGAATTAAACGTGTAGTAAAACAAACCCCAAACGATTTCGGATATCAGAAGAGTCGTCAATAGCATCCGACCAAATGTTTGTTTTATTATAGATAACTTTAACGATCAACTTTATAAATATTCCACCATTTCTTAGTGTCCAAACCTCCAAGAGCAGTATGGGGCTTATGGAAAGACAGTGCATGCAAAGCTGATTATGCTGATAGATTACTGCATCGTTTTAAAACATTGTAAGCCTGGTTATAACACCGTAGGTACGGTATGAGAAGAATATATCACACACACATAATACATATTTTATTACCTAGGTACCATATAGCATGATGTTTGAAATAATTATTAATTTTTGACGTTTCAGTTCGTTGACAATAATATGTGCCGTATCGCACATGGATTTTTTCTTCCATTATAGGCGCTATCAAATAAAACGATGTAATTCAGAATGAAATATTTGATACAAAATTAAATTCACCATATTTAAAACGGATTAAACCATAAAAGTATTTTTTTTTAAATCATTAAAAACAGAACGAATATAATTTAATTGCGCTGCCGGTTATACAGGCACTGACTTTATTAACCAAGTTAGATATTGCATTAAAAAAATGTGTGTAATTAACCTATTTAACCATCCACACTTAACATCCAATATACTATTTCCATCAATCGTTTATTAATAGAATCATTAATAACAAATCATATTCAAATTTTATGTAAACAATTACAAAAATTTATTATAAGTTTTTTTATGAACGAAAATTCAAAGGTAAATATGTAATTAAAATTATTATTAATTTTAAATACATAAATAAAAAGTTTTATTTGAAAGTGTATTTATAAATAAGGTTAAATATGCAAATTTTGTCTTTACATACATAAAGACAAAATTTGCATCGATTAATGAATTTAAAATACATAAAGACAAAATTTGCATCGATTTTAATTTCGCAGTTTCCCCTTAAAAAATTATTGAAATAAAATTTTTATTTTAAAAATAAAATTTTAATTAAAAAATTCTTAACTTGTGGGCTGACATTTTGTATCTGTTTTTAGTCAGAAATGAAAAATATAACTAAAATAATAAGTAGGCCGGGGGTCTATGGCGGACTCGAGAATGGGGATATAATTATTACTGTGAAATGCATCTGTTTCCCTTTATTTAATGCGAAATTCCCCAAAAAAGACGGTTATAATTTTTATTTTAAATGCAGGACTTAAAACGATGCGATTCTAAAGTCAAAGCGCATCGCTGTCAGATGTCTCTTTATTTAACCTCAAATTATTCTTCGTATTTCGTTTCGTATAATCCATCGTGTTTTGTAGTTTAATAATTTATTTTCGCTTCGTAATTTATTAGTTTCATTGCATTTGTAAACAACAGTTTTTTCAAAACTATTATTATTAATATTCACTATTACGGTAAGTTTATAATGTAAAATGTATTTCCAATTGATTGAATGCATTTATTTATTTTGCAGCAAATAAGAGTCATTAAAAGGTAAATCTTTAAAAGCCAAACTCAAGTAATGTTAATGAATATACTGCATTATTTTTAGATGGAACCGATAACGGGGGAAGTTTACCTTTAACCCCATTATCCAGTACGCTAATAATTTTCACTATTTAAATTTATTTTATGCGGCATTTCCGAGAAAACCGTAACTCGGACAAAGGCGAATTCTCGCTTTAGAATCTGGGAAATCGGCGTCGGATTCACCCAAAACATAGGCTGCGTTTGAAGTCGAAGTCAGAGGATGTCGACGAATACGTAAAGACGTTTTGAAACGAAAATTTACACCATGCATGCAACTGGTAAATAATTCAGAAATTATTGTTGAAATGGAGTTAATCACTGTTTAATTTTAGGCTCCATATTACTATCGAAAACTCCAAACTGAACTTAAAGAAGATAAAATATTTACCTTCAGTAAAACGAGTTTGAAACAATTGTTACACAAAATTGGTTTAAATTCAAAGTTGACGATGGAAAAACGTTTAATAGAGGTTCATATTACTGGTCCTCGAGCAACATTTTGCGAAAATATTTTGCTAAAAAAAATTAGTTACGATCCTGTCTTTTGGATGAGACGTGGATTTTTAGTCGGGAAGGTTCGTAGCCAGTGGGGACGTTCAAAAGAGCTGGGAAATGGTAAAACCTCTAGTAATCAATGTCGGGTCAGTGAAGTGATAGTGAAAGTGAAGGTATGATTTTAATTATAAGATGTCCAATATTTGAATTTAAAGCAAAATTAGAATCTTTTACTTTATAACATTGTAAAATTATTATATTTAAATATACCTCTGTTGTATTAGGTTTACATTCGTTTATATATATATATATATATATATATATATATAGATTTTTAATTGGTTATATTATTAACTAATAATAAATCTCATTTTAACATCAATACAGTGTATTTATTTATGACAAAATCAGTTATTTTAATGGCTTCTAACCAAATTACAGTCTTGACTCTTTTGACGGCTAAAACATTAATTAACCAAAATTTTCGCACCTTCGGGACTGCCTACTGCTAGCTAATTCGTTTCTTATTGAAAAATTATATAATTAATTTGTAAACAGATCCAAAACGAAATTTTGTTGACCAGGTCTCGGTTCTGATAATCGTTTACAGTTGTACAATATTTTTATCAATGACTACCCACACTGGTGGACTTTACATGCCAGAATAAGTGCGAACAGACCTTAAACGAAATTCGATTTTATTTATACGAGTGGATGGGGATTTTTAAGACCTTTAGCATGCTAAATCCCGAGATATTCGAACAATAATTTTATTTAAATTTGACAACGCGGTTTAAATTTGAAAATAACCTAGAAATATTGACGATGTTTTGTTGGTATTCAAAATTAGGTACTAACTATATGAACCAATAACGACATACGTTTTTAAAATCTTAAATCATGCTTTACTAAAAGATGAGTCATAAGACACCTCTCGCCGGCCCGACTTTATATGTTATCATTTGCATTTTAAAATGATTTGTTTTAAACAAACTATTGAGAGCGGGCTCAAAAACAGTAATTTGCTAACCTGACAGATTTGTTTCCAAATATTAATACTTTCCGCAATTATTCTGAATAATGAACAAATTCTTAAAATTTTCAGTAAAAAAGTACAATGCAATAATTAAAAATGTAGATTATCATAATCAAGCATGTTTTTCAACATCTACATGTGTGGGTTTATTATGTAATAATGCATTCAATTTTGATCCAAAATTGGAATTAACCACCCACTAAAATACCAAGAGTAAATTGTTCGCTTAAAAAGTGTTTATTTGTGTAATACTATAATTAAAACTAGCTCCAATAGTTACATTGTCTAACTTTTAGCGTGTTCTTATTCTTTGTGTGTTCGATTGTTTTGTTACATTCCCAGTAACAAAATACATAATCAACTATATAGGGTTATTATAAATTGTGTTACATAACATAAAATAACCTTCACACCACTCCCTTGCGGGGCAGGCAAAACAATCCTTGTCTCTTATTTATTTTTCATTTGCAATATTTCTTCATGCTTTCCTACCTCTGCATACCTCCCTAGTTTCCGCAAGTTTCATACATTGTTTCTGACGTGTCCTTTTATTTTTAAAGCTCTTTATCTTTCTTTCTTTTATCATACATTTTATTACATTCAGCTAAGTTTTATCGTTGATTGAGGAATCGTCGGTTTTGCGGTCTTCCGACCTAATTCAAACCCCATATTTATTGCTAATCTTGGTTGTTCATTCTCTAATCTGACCAAACCAACGTAGTGTATTACTTTTTATACCTATCAGTTTTTTATATTAAAAAAAATTTTTTAAAATTTTTAGTTCAAAACTACTAAAACACCAAAGAATACTGTTTTGACCAAACCTAAAATCAAAAGTTTTATTTTACTAAGAATAAACATTATCCATAATAATCAAAATAGTACACAAATATTTAACTAATCAATTTTATTAACAAAATAATTATTTTTAAGTAAATGAATTATTCAGAACAATAAATAAATTCAATATTGAAAATTAGATTTAAACGTGGTCTTCAACTCTTTGGGATCAGTATGATTTTCATGGTCCTGCAGTAGGGAAAAAAGAATGTCCGTTAGTAAATGTCAAGTAAATTGATATCTCACAAATCGGTTATTGAAAACAAAATGCCTACAAAATTAAGTTTAAAGAAAAATAGAATTAGTGTTAATTGTTGGTGATAATTACAAAACGTACAGAGAAGCTGCAGTGATATTAACAGGCACCGGAAAATCCTATTTCACATGTATCTAGAAATGTCATTGTTAAATTTAAAATGACTGGGTCTGTTAATAATAACTTCAGGAGAAACCATGGCGAAGAGTTAATCACGAAGAAAATCAGTTACAAATCATGCAAGCCGTTGTGGAAAACCGAACTTCCTTAAAACAGATTTAAATGTTACCAAATAATATAGGCAAATCAACAATTTAAAATTTTAAGATCTAACAAATTTCGTTACAAACCAAAATTTAATACTCTCAAAGATATTTTATATCTCGATTAAATTTTTGTTGGTTTCAAGGAATTTAAAGACGATCCGTTTTTAAAAATACTTTTCACTGATGAAGCAACGTTCACATCTAACGGAGTATTCATTGGACCAATTATGCGCTGGCATTTTTAATAATCAAATAATTGGACCTTATTTTTTTCGACATAACCTCACTTGAGACATATTACTGATTATTCCTGAATAATCAAATTTTGATGTTCTGCATGCAATTTTTGCATATTCGATCCATTTATGGTATCATCATGACGGGGCCCCATGCCATATGAATTATAAACGAATACCTGGACACATCTTTCAAGGACGCTGGATTGGAAGATATTCTGCAAACCCTTGGCCAGCCAGATCACCCGATTTGACATCGACTATTTCTTGTTATCTCAAAGAAAAATACCTGAAAGACCTTTTCAAGATATGGACCATTTGGAAAGGATTATCGCTGAAAAAAATGAACCAAATTCCTGGGAATGATCAGAAATTCAGTGAAGGATTTTGGAAGAAGATGTTCTTTGTATGGAAAGAGATGGAGGACATGAATTCTGAATAATTGATTTATTTAAAACTAATTTTTTTTAATATAAATAGATTAGTTACCTAGTTTTAGTATAAATTATGGATAATATGTATTTTAGTAAAATAAAACTTTTGATTTCGTATAGGTTTAGATCGAAAAAGTTTTTTTGGTTTTTAGTAGTTTTGAACTAAGCAGAACTTTTTGACAAAAATTTTTTGTCCAATAATTAATAACAAAAAATTCCATTTGTAAAGAACTTTTGGAAACGTGTATATATATATTATATATATATATATATATATATATTTATATATATGTATATATATATATATATATATATATATATATATATATATATATAATAATACTGCTATAAATAAATGAACTCCGTAAATGTTGTATTTTAATGAAATTTTAAGAAAACGGTATTTTATTCCTATTAATAAACGATGAAAATTTTAGCAAGATACAAATATTGTTAAACTAATAATGCGTCGATTCTGTTTCTCCAACATTCCTAGCCAATTAGGCATAGTTGAAAAATTTGTTAAAGGGCATCTACATTGTTTGGAGTGGCTGTAGATCATTTATTCTCCGTTACCATATCCCACAAATGTTCAATTGGTGATAAGTCTGGGAACGAGAAAAGCAGATCAACATTAGCAGATTTAGAAACACCACAGCAACTCTTGAGGTATGCGGCGGCGCATTTTCATGCTGAAAAATTGAATTTTCGATTTCATGCAGATACGGCAGTAATACTGGTTCAAGAACGTTGTTACTCTACCGATTTGCATTTAATGTTCCCTCAATAACTACTAGAGTAGATCTGCTTTCATGGCGGTTAGCCCTCCACCCCATCACACCTTTAGCAGTATGCCGATGTACAGAAAACTGCAAACTGCGTTTTTCTCCAGGATGTCTTCCAACCAATCTGCGACCATCATGAGCCCATAAGGAAAATCGAGACTCGTCACTCAAAATGACTTTTCCATTGCGTATTCCAATGCAACCTCTCGTTACACTATTTCCGCCGTGCAGTATTATGCCGTGGAGTTAGAGGTAAACAAAGCAATGGTTGTTATGATCGTAAGGAGATTTGATGATCAGTTAATCCTTTACATCTATCACTATCATTATTTTCTGACTATCTTCACGAAGATAAGGAAATTGTGGCGACACTACGTCCCACGCGAGCAGCAATATCACGAATTGGTAATCCGGCTTCTCGAAGACCGATTATTCTGCCACGTTCAAACTCGGTTAACTGATGGAAATTTGTACGATGTCATACAGGAGGCATTATTTCAACTTTAATGTGATTAGTTATTAGGCATACAAATATACTTAACATTGACACTTATGTAACCAATGTCAAATGAAAAGAAAGAGTTTTGTTTCATTGTCGATGATTACTGGGTTAATATTTATTGTATCTTGCTGAAACTTTCATCATTTCTTAATAGGAATAAAATACACGTTCTCTGAAAATTTCATTAAAATACATTAGCGTTTACTTGTTCATTTATTTATGACCCAATATATATATATATATATATATATATATATATATATATATAATATATATAATATTGTGTGTGTGGTGTGGTGGTCGTGCGTGCGTGCTTCGTGCGTGCGTGCGTTGTGCGTGCGTGTTTGCGTCTTTGCGTGCGTTTTGGTGCGCGTTCCCGCGGTGGTGTGCGTGTGTGTGTGTTAAAGCAACTTTTGATTTGGTATAAAGAATATTTTAATAAAGGTAAGTTTATTAATGACATTTTTAGGTGAATTTTAATGGTTATTTGCAGAACAAATATACCAAAAGGAAAACGAATCTTGAAAGTACAACAAATGGCCGTAAACGTCTTTTAAAAGGAAAGAGCGAGATTGTGATTTCTAAACGGTTTGACTTATCCAAATATAGTGTGTTTTTTCACGTTATAATGAAAAGGACATGGAGAAAAATCCCAGAAAACTACATTTTGGATGGATAGGAGAATCAAAAGAATTTCTCAAAGAGATCCGTAGTTTGGATCAAAAGTTTCGAGGACTGTTCAACGATTGTTGAGACAAAACATAACAACGAATTGAACTGGACAGTGTCAAAAAAGTATTGTTTAGTGACAAGTCGTTACAACATTTCTGATTCTGATGGAATGAGGCGTTAGACGTCCAAATCAAGATTTCCCCTAAGTATGTTGACCAACAATAAAGACGATCAAAGGTATTTGTATGGGGTTGTTTTCGTGGAGTAAAGTAGGTCCATTTTTTTTATAGACGGCCTATGCATCGCTTCGTCTATAAGGACATACCCAAGACGTTGTTTTTATGCTCAAGAGAGATGCCTTGGTTTATATTAACAGGATAACGACCCGACCAAACATTCATCTCGCCTTGTTCAGGGTGGTTTCAAAGAACAATGTCCAGGTTAATACATTATGTTTATGTCATATTCGTCAATGTGTTAGTTATTAATTATTGTAGAGTGTTATAATTTCGTTTAAATTTTAATTGTATACCGATGATGAATTCATCCAATTCGAAATATATGGATGCAAAGTTTAAGTTTTTTAATTTATATTGATTGTATACCAAAAAAATTATTATCTGGATTTAAACTAGATTACATCATAATAATTTTAAATATGTTGAAATTTATATATATATATATATATATATATATATATATATATTTTTTTCAAAATTTGCAATTGTACATTTTAATGAAGCAGTAATACCGTCATGATGGGTTAATGAAATGTGCAACCCTTGCTTTTAGGTTTACTATTAGAGGTTTAAAGTTGCGTACATACAAGATGATACTAATTATTGTTTGTTTATGGAAAAAATTATAAACTTCTTAGTGGAATTGGTAACAGCCAAGGTGTCGATAAGGACATAAGGTAAGGGTGGCAGAAATCCCAAGAAGATCTAAAGGAGGTCGTACATCAAGGAAGATTGCTGGAAACGGTCCGAACAAAGCGCGGTGATGCAGGACAATCAAAATTTCATAGACCCAAACGGAGGTCTAAATGGTGCAAGGGTTTATCTGCGGACAAAGCATCTTCATCGGACTTTGTCAAGATCAGTCACTTATTGCTAGAAAATAAATCTGTACGTTTATTACTCTAGCGTAAAGTGAACGGAGATGGCAATACCCTCCTGATTATGAACAATCTTTCAAAACGTGATGTCATTTTCAGGTACTGAATGTAATATTTTGTTGCGCTATCTAAGAAAACTAGGTTTAAACTTAGAGCGGCAATTTTTCGCGGAACCATTGGTTGCATATTTTTCTTACGAAATTTGAGCAGTTTGCGGAATCGTACCATTTGTCGATGATTACGGAGCTGAAATGTCTAGAATTCAAAATTCGTTGATAAATGAGGCTGATTGGCGAGAATACGGTTCGTTAAGAAAAGCTTTTGGGTATTTTGGTCACCGAAACAGTTCATTGAACGCAATAAACTCTATAACATGCGTTATCATCCAGAAGGAAGGTTGTGAAATATTTTCTGAAACAAATTAATGTATCGTTTTTGATCTTTCCATTCTGAGGGAGTTATTTTGACAAAATAATGCATCAATATTCCATTTCCACCCAGTCATTATGGAGAGTCTGTTAGAAGTTGCATAGAGCTCTTTCCTTTTAGAACGATTATCGGCTATTGAAACAAAGAAAAGAAATGACGTTATTCAGGCTGTAAATAGTGTTAGGGAGTTACCGGCGTTATTCTTTTATACCTCCGGCATTTTATCCCTAATGCGATGCTCTTAAACGATGGAAGAACAAGGGGGTTTCGACCAAATTGTACACCCAAAAGAAAAACATGTTCCCACTTATTAAATTTAAAGCCAGGTAAGATACGGTTTTACTTTTCAACTCCGAATTAAATAACTTATACTTGAAAAAACGATTGGACGTACGGATATAAATTTGGGACCGGTCTGAAAATAACAAGGTATTAGGAACCCGTTGCAGTTGTCCCGGTGGGATGAAATCGTTGCGGAAATCTGAATTTTGCCTCACGCGTGGAGTTTCTTACATTGCAAAACAAAAGTATTCCGTTAGATCTAATTAAAGTTCGACCATTGATATTTATATTAATTGTAATTCTCACTATTGAGTCTGATAGATTCTGAAAGCGATGTTATTGGTATCAGGAGAAGTGTTATTTTAAAATTAAATTGTCAAAATTCGCTAAGCTTCCTGTAACACAGCAGCTAAATTAACAAAAAAATAGATTTCATTTCCCTTTTCAGTTGAGAATATGTTGGTTTGAACGTTCCTTTTTAATGAAAATTTAATGGCCTGTCATCCTGGGGGTAGATTGGCTATATTGTCTCGGGAAGATAAATATTTTTGGACAATGTTAACCGTCTGAATGGTACAACGGAATTTATGGTTAAATATAAATGCAATGATGAAACGACCACGGAACCTGTTTCGCTTTAAACGGAGTCAATTTATAAAAGTACCATTGGATGTTACGAAAGAAATGGAAGAAAGAAAGCGTTCGCATATGTTTAGATGCTCGGTTTTGAATTCAATGATCTCGGATTATGAGTGTACTAGAGAAAATTTTAATGTCTTTTTAGAGTCAGGTACATAAGAATAGATTTAACCGTCTTATAGTCAGATTTAGCGAACAGAGTAAGTAAAAAGGGGTTTCTATTTAAAGGGAGGTCTTACGCCTACCAAGTCCTACCCTTTGGTTTAAAAACGGCAATCGATTAAATGGCATTGGGCATTGGCATTGGGGAGAAGCGGAACAGCAAAGATTGGACAACCCAAAGGGTTATTTTTGAATACCGCAATGCTATCCTTTTCAGATTTTTCGAAGCCCTTCTACTTACAGTCAGATCAGTTGGCCGCCGTGGTTTAACTGTACCAACTTAGTGAAGAAGACGAAAATCAGGTTGTAGGGTTTGCTAGTCGAGTCCTTCACGGGTCCGAATTACTATATACGGTCACATAAAAGGAATTGTTGGTTATTATTTTCGAATTGAAGAAATACCGTACGCTAATCTTGGGCTATCGCGTTGTAATTCGTACTGATCATTTTTCTTTAACATTTCTTCACCATTGTCGTCTTCTGTATGATCGGGTGATTTGGTCTTTGTAGATTATTACGGGCCTTTGCAAGAGGGGAGAGGCAAGGTTGGTTATATTTTTGTGGTAATTGAATGTTTTTCCAAATTTTTGTCTCTACCTAGTACACAGGGCTGCAAGGATTTTAAAGGTATATTCCCATCAAAAAATTTATCGGAATAACCCAATTTTTGAGAGTAGAAAGAAAAACCCATGGTTAGTGCTTTTCACCTTAAAGCATTAACCCTTTGGACTGTTATGAAATTAGCAGGGTTTGTCCTTCGAAAATGTTATTGGGCTAATCACGTTGGAATAAAGGTCATTAAATCGTTCCCCGAGTACGGGTTACCTTGTGTTATGTAAATGTTCCACGCCCGAGGGACCATTTTATTCCGGGAAAAATTTGCCCACCACCGAATGACGGTGTTTGGAATAAAGTTGGAATTTAAAAGGGGATCCGGATACGAGGTTTTTAACACCTAGGGAATACTGGTTGCACTATGACAAATAATAGTTTGGAAAGTTTTTGGGCCCTAAAAACAAATATCAAATTTTCCCTTATTTTTCCCCTTTCAATTTTTACCAAACCCTACCCGAATATTAGTTTGTTATAAAATGGTTCTATAAGGGGTTAAAATTGATAACCGAAGTTTTAAACCCGAATTAGGAAATCTCGGCCGGCCCTAGGGCCGGACCCAAATTAAGTAAACCTTTTGTTTTAATTTTTTTTTTTTTGTTCTTATTTTTTCTATTTTTATTATTTATTATTTTATGAGTGTTTTTCATATTTTCTAATTGTTTTTGAGGGTTGCATGACGTTTAGTTTCCTAGTAACGAATAATTAATTTGTTTTAGAAATGGCCTAGTTTATAAGGCGAAGGACCCATCCAAAAGGATTTGAAAACTCCGGGAATGTTTGACGGAAATGCATTTAAAATTGAGGTCGGGCAAAATTTAATATTTAAACGTTTGTTCTTGTTAGAAAAAAGATAAATTTTTTAATTGAAATAGTCGAATTTGCAATGTTTTAAAGTTTATTTATTATATTTTTTAAAAATGTGTAATTTTTTTTAATGATTTTTCTTGGTTGTAAACAATTTTGTGTATCATTAAAATTTTATGAAGTAACAATATTGGAATTCTTGTGATTTAATGGAAAAATGTTTAGTTTTTTTTGGTGGTACAACCGGACAAAAATTCTTTGTTTGTTCTTCCGGGAAAAATTATTTTCACGTGCAATTTTTAAAATTGTGTTGTAATTTTAATGTTAACGTAAATTGTTTTTGTTTTATTGTTTTATTTACTTTTAAAGATATTGGTTTTGGGAAGTTTCGTTAGATTTAAATGATTTTTTAATTAAATACCTTCTTTAAAACAGTTTTTTTAAAAATTTCTTTTTACATTTTTTTTAATTACCAACATAATTTTTCCGGTTAAACGTTGTTAAAATTTTTCTTATCAATTAAAGAATATTTATTCTAGTTAATTTTATTTTTATAAATCTATTTCTTTGATTGTTTGAATTTTTTTGTTTTGTGTTTGTTCACTAAAAATTTCTTAAACCTTTCTGTTTTCTTTTTTTGTATAAAAGGAAATTTACTGTTGTTTAAATACCAAATTTCTTTATTGTTTTAGGCATTTAAAAGACCGGCATGACAAAAGGGCCACAGTTCGTAAAATTTTTAAGATTTTTATTTTGATTATTTTGGACCAATTGTTGTACTCAGTGTTTTAACATCTTCTAAAAAATTGGATCACCGTCCAAAGTTTTCAAGTAACCCAGACATGAAGTCCCGTCCCAAAAATGAATTTTTAATATTATTACTAACTCCATATTTAAAACATTAATATTTAAATAAGTTTTCTAGAAATTTGATTTTGCCATTTATTTTTAATTACTTACTTTTTTTAAAACGGATAATTCTGCAAATTGTTTATGTTGATATTGAATCAGGCTTTAAAGAAATAATTGGGAAATGAAACCCTTTAGTATTGAAAATAATTATAAGTATAAAGATTTTGAAAAATATGGTGAAAATATTAATTGGTTAAAAAGAAGGAAAAAAAATTATACACTTTTATTTGGTTTTTTTTAAGAAGAAGCCGAGAAAAGTTTTGTCGAAAAATTAAAACGGTTTAAAACGAAGACAAAATCTTGGGAAAACCACCGCAAATATTAAACCTTTTAACCACTAATGTTTGGATACCCTCATTAAGGACATTTAAAATAAAAAATTGGCCAATCAAAAGAAAATTTAAATTGCATAAAACAAGCAGTCTATTTAAATCAATTCCATTGAGATTTATAATGAGAATTTTTTCATTTCAAAAAACTACATTATTTTTTTGAAAGGAAGCATTTTTTGTAAATTACAAGTTTTCTATTAATTTGATTATTTAATTTTTTCCTTTATATACATGTGTTTTTAAAAGTATACACCGGGAGTTTATGAAAATAAATGAAACAACTATAAAGGCTTTAGTGAAAAATGTAACTTTGGGTATTCATGGAAAAAAAAAATTGTGTGTTTTGGTTGGTTAAATATAAAAATTTTAAAAATAATTGGTTGGTTTTTGGTTGGGTTTTAAAATTTGATTAGTGGAATATAGAAACTCCCAATTGGCAAGTACCCATTTTATTTGGTTTTTTTTTTCCAGAAATATTGTTTTTTTTCGATTTTTTAAGACGTCTTGTGAAATGAAAAATTCCAGTTATACTGAACATATTATCAAACTCTATTTTCCCAATTTATTAAGGAGAAAAAATGACCCGTAAATAATAAAATTTCCTCCTTTAATAAATTGTGCACCCCTCCAAATATACCAAGCGCATTAAAAAACATCAAAAGACTTTAAAAAATCAATTAGCAAATATTAGAAATAACAAACTGAAAAGGGCTTTTTAAATTTTTGTTAAAAAAATTTTTCTTTAATTTTTGATTAATTTGTTAAATTGTGTTATTTTTAACCTTATAGGTTTTTTTTTAAATGTTTGCATTAATTAATTAAAAAATTTTTTTTTTCCTTTATATTAAATTTGCACCGCCCCAATGTTATAAAAGGGAGTTAATCCGTTAATAATTGAACATACTATAAGGCCATCTTAATTTAGATGGACATTCTATCGATTAGGGATTAATTTTATTTGTAAATTTTTTTTTTTTGGGGTTTTGGGGTTTTTTTGGTATGTAATTATTTAAATTTATTATTATTGATTTTTTTTTTTTTTTTTGTTGTTTGTTTTGTGGGTTGGTTTTATTTATTTTTTTTTTATAATTAATTTTATTAAAATTTTTATTTTATTTAATTTTTAATTTAATATATTAAAATTATTTTTTATATTTTTGTTGCAATTTAAGTTTCAAGATGATATGCATTTAAAGAAAATTAATGGTTTAACGAACAGTATTCATAAAACTTTTCAAAAAGTGTAAAATTCATGAACCAAGGAAAAAAAATAATGCCATTTAATATTTAAAAATTTTTCCTTTATAAACATGGTTTTGTAATGTTACCTCAAAATTAATTGGGTTAAAATTGCATATATAAACTTAAATGGTTTTATTCGTTTTTACCGAAATCTTAGGGCTTTTTTATTGTTGTGCTGGTAATAAATTTTTTATTTTCTCAAGTTATAATTTTTTTTACGCACTTTAACCGTTTAATTGGATAATTTAACCATTGATGGATTTATTTTTAAACGGCAATTACTTATTTATGAATAAAGTGTGTTTTATTGTTGGTTTTTGCCACAACATATATTAATGGTCGAACCACCCGAACTTTTGATTTTAATTTGAGTATTTCATTTTTCCTGTTCATATGAACATTAATAGCCTTTAATTTAGAAGCAATTGTTTGACAATTTATTTTAATTAAATATCCGATTTTAAAATTTTTAATTATTTTAGGAAAGTTATAAAAATTTGAGTAATAAAATTATTTAGACAAGTCAAATAAATCACCTAGTGATTTTTTTTTAATTTCCATTATTTAAATACTTCAAAAGCTTTTAAATACCAAACCTACCTTTTAATTTTAATTTTATTTAATAAATTTAAAAATATTTAAAATTAATAATTTTAAAATTAAAATTTATTAATAATTAAAAAAAAATTAAAGTTTAAATTTTTAAAGTGGGAAAACCTAATTTCAAAAGGGTTTTGCCTTAAAAAATGGGTTTAACTTTATTTCTTTCTTTATTAAATTTCCAAAATTAAAACTTGTTTTTTAAAAATTTTAAATTATTTTGGAAAAAAAAATTTAATTTAAAAATTTAAAACTCCGAAAATTTGGGGGTTTAAAAAAAAACAACCAAAAAAAAAAAAAATTTAAAAATTCATGAAATGGGAAAAAACCCTTTTTAAAAAAAAAAACCCACAAAAAAAAAAAATTTTTTAATAGAATTTAAAAAAAAATTTTTGGTTTAGCTTAAAAATTTTGGTTCCTAAATTTTCTTTTTTTTAAAACTTTTTTTTCCCAAAAAAATTTTAAACTTTAAAAAAAAAAAAAAAAAACCGATTTTTAAAGGCGTAAAGCACCGACCAAAGTTTTTGATTTAAAAATTTGATAACCCTTTAAATTCCCCATTATAAATTTAAACCCCAATTTTGGGTTTAAAAACTACAAATTTTATTTAAAAAAAATTTTTAAAATTTTTTAAATTAAAGAAAATTTTAAAATTTTAAACCAAAAAATAAATAAAATTTTCCAAAATTATTTTAAAATTTTTTATTTTCCTTTCATTGGGAAATAATTTTTTAATGATTTTTTCTTTTACTTTTAGGGGTTAACCAAAATGTTTTTTTAAAATTTTTATAAAAAAATTAAAATTAAAAAGTTTTTAAATTTTAAAAAAATTTTTAAATTCCCCCTTTTTAAAATAAAATAAATTTTAAAATTAAACGGAAAATTTAAATTTTTAATTCCCCTTTAAAAAATTTTTAAACTTAAAAAACTTAAAAAAATTTTTTAAAATTAATTTAAAAACCCCATTTAAAAAAATAAATTTTTAATTTTTTTATTTAATAAATTTTATTTTTTTTTAGTTTTAAATTAAATTTATTTTAAATTTTTTTTTTAAAACAAATTTTAAAATTTAATTTAAAATTTTAAAAAAATTAAATATTTAATAAAAGTTTATTTATTTAAAAAAATGTTTAAAAATAAATTTTAAAAAAAAAGGAAAATTTTGTTTTTAAAAAAACGTTTTTTAACAAAATTTAAAAATAAAAAAAATTTTAAGGGGGTTTAACCCAAAGGGGGAAAATTTTGAAATTTATGGGTTTTTTTAAAATTAAAAAAATTTTTCTTGGCAATTTTAAACCTGTTTTTGCAAAAATTTAAACCCTTCAATGGTTTGATATTTTTTGGGAAATAATAATTTATTTTAATTTTTTTCCTTTTTTAAAAATCAAAAATTTTTAAAAAAACCTTATAAAAGATTTAAATTTTAAAAAAGGTTTAAATTCAAAGTTTAAAAAGCTTTAAAGAGTTTTAAACCCCAAAATTTTCAAATTTGTAAAAAATTTAACCTTTTTTTTGAGTATTTTTTAAATTTTTCGGCTTTGAAAACTTAAAGGGAAAAAAAGGTTTTCCTTAAATTTAATTTCCCAATTCGGGAAAATTTATGGTAATGAATTTTAAAAGAAATTTTTAAAATTTTAAACAAAATTAACTTTCTTTAAAAGGAAATTTTTTAAAAAAGGGGTTTTTAAAATTTTAATTTTAAATTTTAATTTTAAAAAAATTTTTTAAAAAAAAAACCCCATTTAAACCCTTTAAATTTTTAAATTTTTTTTTAAAAAATTTAAGGGCTTAAAACCCTCGGAAAAGCAAAAATTTTTGAATTGGGAAATTTCGTTTTTTGGAAAATTTTTTTTCGCCAAAAATTTTGGGACCAAAGGGTTGGGAAAATTTTAACGTTGAAAAAAATTTTAAAATTTTTCCAAAATAATTTGAAAAAAAAATTATTTTAATTTCTTTTATTTAAACTTTAATTAAAATTTAAAAATAATTTATTAAAAAGTAAAATTTTAAATTATAAAAATTAAAATTTTGTTTTTCAAAATTTTTTTTTAAAAAAAAAATTTTTAAAATTTAAACATTTTATAATTAAAAATTCGGGTTTTAATTTTGAAAAAAGTTAAATTTTGGTTTAAAACATTCCTGAATTTTTAAAAAATTTTGAAAATTTAATTTTCCCGCAAAGTAGAAAAATTAAAATTTTTAAAAAGTAAAAAAAAAAGAATTTTTACTTTTTTTTTAAATTTAAAATTTTAATTTACAAAATTAAATTTTAAATATTTTAAAATGTTTTTAAATTTAAATTTAACAAAACCTTGAAACGATTTTTTAATTAAAAAATTAATTTAAAATTTTAAAATTTTAAATAAATTAAAATAAAAAAATTTTTCCAATTTATTTTTAATCCAAAATTTATTGCTTTTTTAAAATTAAAACTACTTTTTTTAAAATTTCCTTTTTTCAAATTTCTTCTAAATTTCGAAAATTTCGCGTTTAATTTTTTAAAATTTAAAAATTTTGTTTTTCCTTTTGAAAAACTTTTTTTAACCAATTTTTTATATTAAATTTGCTTTTTTAAAAATAAAAATTTTAAACAATAAAAGAAATAAATTTTATTTAAAAATAAATTTTTAAAAAATTTTTAAATTTAATTTTTTAAAATATTTTTAAAAAATAATTTTATTTAAAAAATTTTAAAAAAATTTTAAAGGGAAAATTTTCGTTATTTGTTTTTGGAAAATTTTAAAATGTAATAAATTAATTTAAAAATTTTTGAAAAATTTTTAAAATTTTTTTAAAAAATAAAATTAATAAAAAAAAATTTTATAAAAAACAAAAAAAAATTTGTTTTTTTTTTTAAAAATTTTTTAACCCGGAAAAACCCCAAAAATAAGTAAAATAAACTCATATGTTTAAGTCCGATTTTCATTTGTTTCAGGGATAATTGACTTTTCTTAAAATGTCAAATCTCATCAATTTTTGCCTATCACGAAGTACGTTGATGTATTGACCTTATGCAGTAATTCTGAGACGAAATCCAGAAAGGAAACTTTTAAAATAATTATTGCCCTTTTAGTAACTTTAAATTTGGCGGCTAATAAATTCTCACCAAGAACGTTCTCACTATCGCCAATATTTGCAAAATTCCTAACAGGGTATTTATTTTAAGTTGACTTTCTGGATTACGCAACCAGAACTTATGTGTAATTAGGTGAAAGTAGGCAACTGAAATGACAACTGACAGTTAGTTGTTAAAGTGACAGTTGTTCAACATTAGTTTTATGAAGTTGTAAAAATGCACAAATTTAGTCATAAAGAATATGCCGATATGATATTTGTTTATGGGTTCTGTAATGGTAGTAATGTTCGTGCAGTGGAGGAGTATCGACGTCGTTTTCCGAATCGAAGAGTTCCTAACAAGCGAGTATTTGAAACTGTTTTACACATGCCGGCGAAACTGGGACATTTCAAGTGCAAGTATTGTTTCTGAAGAGAACACGGAATCGCTGTTGGACTTGAAGAAGATATTCTGGATGTGGTAGACGAAAATCCAGAGATAAGTGCAAGGCGCATCGTAATCCAATTTGAAATACCACAAACAATGGCTTGGAAAACACTTAAGCAGCAAGGTTGAACGCTTATCGTTTGCAAAAAGTACAAAATCTCCACGAAGGCGGTTATCCTTTAAGGCTACAATTTTGTCATTGGATTCGGGAAAACAGAAGATTGTGTAAAGACATTTTGTGGTCGGATGAAGCTCAATTTACGCGAGATGGAATTAACAATTACCACAATATTCATCGATGGTCGGACGAAAATCCCCATGCTACGATAGAACACAATTTCCAACATCGATTTAGCATTAACGTTTGGTGCGGTATTCTAAATGATCAATTAATCGGTCCTTTCGTATTAGATGCGCGCTTACTGGACAAGGATATTTACGTTTTTAGAAGACCATTTAGAAGAAATATTGGACGAAGCACCTTTAAATATTCGACAACGAATTATCTTCCAACATGATGGAGCGCCTCTCACTATTCAAATAATGTACGAAATTTTCTGAATACCACTTTCGGCGATCTTTGGATTGGCAGAGGCGGTCCGCTTCCTTGGCCACCGAGATCACCGGATCTCACTCCCTCGATTTTTGCCTTTGGGGATGGATGAAGTCGTTAGTTTATGCTACCAAAGTGGAAACGAGGAAGCGTTACTAGATCGCATTCTTAATGCAGCAGCTATCATTAGAGCGAACAATCGTTCATTGAAACTCGCTACTAGTGCAGTTTATAAACGCGCAAATAAGTGTATCCAAGTGGGCGGTGGTGTTTTCGAAAATTTTCGTAAATTAATGCTTCGAACATTTTCTTAAATTAATGCTATTTTGTTTATTTTGTAATTGATTTTGTAATAAATTTTGTTTGCTTTTAAATATCTCTGAAACAAATGAAAATCGGACTTGAACATATGAGTTTATTTTACTTATTTTGGCTTCCTCGACATATTTTTAAAATATTGCCACTTCCTCGCGAATCACCCTGTATATATATATATATATATATATATATATATATATATATATATATATATATATATATATATATACATATAAATGTGCGTCTGTTTGTAACCACTAACCGGCCACACCGTTCGGCCGATCGACCCCATATTTCGAACGTAGCGTGCGTAGGTTCGTCACCATTGGGTTTACGGATATTGACAATCCCAATAGGTAGCGTTAGTGGCCAAATATTTGAAAAATCTTATTTATGGCCCGATTTATTTATATTCGGAATATGTTCTTTAGGCGACAACGCGACATAAATTATTGCACAAAACCTATTTTATTGGTAAGTGTAGACATTTTAATTGCAGGACAAGGTCTGCGGGTCGGTTCGTCTGATTTAAGAAAGTACGCAAGTAAGGCATGTCCCCAAATGGTAACATAACCGTTCATTAATTGAGTATGACTGATTAGTTTTAGTTTTGTCTTATTTCATTGCTAGCTTGAATGTTACCTATTAGTTAATAATTATTAAATAATAATATTGGTAATTGCATTACAAATTTTGTTAGCAGTATCCTCTTTATTGTGAGTAGAGTCATTAATGCTCCTGCTACCGTTATGAATTTCTAGCCCCTGTTACGGTAACTTTAATTGGCAACAGAATTTATAAAGCCAAGGCTCGGTGGTTCAGTGCTAGTAGGCATTGGGGTGGGTTATTACAGTTAAATAATTATGCATAATATTATATACAGAAATAAAATAAAATAATAATCAGGAAAAATGGACGCCACGTACTTCCAAGATAGTTATATTTGTAATTTACCTTAGTTCAAGTACGAAAAACTAAATAAATCATAGAAAATTATGAATAAATAGACACAATGGGTCACAAAATTATAATCGCCATCAAAACAGATAAATGGTCTAAATGGTAACATAAATTTGACAAGTAATAGAGATACCCGTAAGGATTGATTAATAAAAAAGGAAATAAATATTATTTTAATATAACATTGAATGATTGATCCAAATTACCTTAAATTAATCCTCGAGCAACAAAAAAAGGAGGAAAAGTGATATTAGTTACGTTAATCTTACAAAGTTTTCGGAATTCGTTTACCCAAGTAAACAAGCGATCAAGTATATCAATAATCTCACCTGAAAATAATTTCTTTCCGGTGTCGTTTCCTTGCGCAAGTAACGTCCGAAATTACAGAAGCTAAATGGAAAAGAAAACAATAATAATTCGGACCTTAAACAATAGGTTGGCCCTAGAAAATGGATACATTAATTACTTAATTGACAACAAATTCGAATACTGAAGGTACACTAATAAATCAGGTTACAATAGGCAAACACATAGTTAAAGGTAAAGTGGTTTACAATATTGATAAATAATTGAAACTTCAACAAAATTATGAATTTAGAAAGAAATCAAATAAGCAAATAGTGACAGTGAAATTTTCACGTATAAATTAAGACTTTCAAAGTAAGATAAAAATTTATTGAAATGACTAAATTTTAGCTAGGCAAGTTATCTAATATTAAAAGTAAACCATTTCTAGGTAAATTCGTGTGAGCAGACAGTAGTTTTCTTTATAAGTCATTAAATTAGAATCTCTTCATTCGTAAGAAAAATTCAAAATGGCAGCGGTGTTATTTTTTCTATTAACGACGCTGGATCAACTCGAAGTGGTATGGGTAGGTAATATACGTAGAGAGAAAAATAAGCGAAAACGAAAAGGAAAAAAATTAGAAAATCATGTCAATGAATCGCGGTTCAAGTAAGCGAAGAAAAAAATCAACTCACTTTTTTTGTGTGTGTACTTGCAACCACGGAAACAGAAAACAAAAACGAAACTAAAAGCGGAAACAAGGGTTCGAGATTAACGAACGCAATACACCAATGAGAATCAAGTAGACTGCAAACGTACGCTATCCGACAGTAAAGAAAAAATGAAAACAATTTATTCCATAGAATAGCGATCCTAGAAATGTGACCAAATTAATTAAGATAACGTTACCCCATGTCTTTTCAAGGTAGTGCTATCACCATCCGCATCAACAAAAATCCTAGCGGAAGTTCTCCGGAAACTTTGTCCAGAGTAGCTTTCTGAGTTTTGTTTGTTAATTCTGAGTTTCTCATCTGGAGAAAAACTGTATCACTTTTCACTTCTCGCTTAAATATATACTCTTTACACATTTCGTCAGTTATTGTAAATTTGCGTATAATTTTTGTTTTTGTGTTAGGGACTGTAACAAGTAGTGTTCTCAAATTTGAATTTCGCTCATTTCCATGTTATATAGTTCAATTAAGCGGCAAGCACCCATTATTCCCATTATTAATGCGATCCAGAAAACATATACGATTAGTTCACATTAGTAAAACTATTTAACCCTTACTTTTGTTGGAAGGCATTTATCATCTGGCGCAGACTTCAAAAATTTGTTAATATCCTCTGGAGTAAAAGTGTTTGCTTTTTTTGGAACACATCCCTCCGACTACCGTTTTAAATATGTGTGTAGTTTAGCATATTTAGAAATATTTCCATTTTCGTTTAGGCTTATTGTACTTTGAGCATTGAATATTACAGCCACAATGTAGAACATTGGTATTTTACATTTAGCTCCACAAAGTAAGCAAGGACGGTTACATGAATCGACAAACACACACCCTGTGCGCGAAATTTGCAAACAATAGTTTAAAGAGGCTGGCGTAACGAACCATTTAGCCGAGCGATCAATAGAACTGCTCTGTAAACATTTTGGTAACAGAATCATCTCGTCGAACAGTAACCTCCTCATTAGCCGTCACTTGATTTCTAAATTTTGCGTATGATAAAGAGTATGATTGCATATTCACTCAGAAAATCCGCCTAGAAGTGTTAGAGATAGTAATTTTTTCAGAGTTTCAGCAATCACTTTTTATAAATACCTATGTTTAATATAAATATAATAAAGAATAAATTAATAAACAAATATAAATTTTAGATTTGGTACTGTTTTGGCGAATACTGTATTTTAACCAAATCGTTAATGCGTATGTATACGTATATATGTTCTATATGCATTAGAACAATGAACACCTCAATTTAAAGAATATGTCAGTAAACACTGTGCCAAACCTCGTTCACGTATCCTATACAGGCGCTGAGTTATTGAACAGCTCGTAAAATGATGCAAACGTAAAATTACGTCAAAAATATTAAATATTTCGAAAATTGTTCAGAATTTTAACAAATCGTATTACGAAACTCGCCTCAAAATTTAATCAAGTATTTATAACAGTGAACATATATGGAGTGGTCCATTTAATATAACAAAGTTGGTGGCTACCTCCGGATTCAGCCGAATCAAAAATGAAAAACTGTGAAAATATAATATAATAATAAAAATATAATTTTTGTTTTTCAATACAAAATAAAGGTGTAAATTAGTTATAAAATTCAAAATCAAAAACTTCTAAAAATAATATAACAAATACGATTTACCAAATTTACCAAGTGTGTGTGTGTGTGCGTGTGCGTGTGCGTGTGCGGGTGCATGTGCATGTGCGTGCGTGCGTGCGCGTGCGTGTGTGTGTGTGTGTGGCGTGCGTGCGTGCGTGTGTGTGCGTGCGCGCGCGCGTGTGTGTGTAACCGGTTCAACTGGCACTTGAGAAGAGCATATATGGACGTTGTGGCCTTTCCGTGATGCCAGAACTTTTTATCTCCTTCGCCTATACGTGAAAATTTCAAGACGGCTATATATATATATATATATATATATATATATATATATATATATATAATGTTACGTCCCTTTATTTACAATTGAATTTTACTTGTAATTTTGATGATGATATTTGAAAGAAGGTTTTTACATTTTGTAACTTCTAGCTTCTATAAGGGAAATTTACACGCAACTAGGCAAACACGGCACGTGCTTTGTTTATGTTAAAGCAAACAAACAATTCCGGAAGTGAAGAAAAATGTTACATTTCCTTTTTTTTTGTGTTTGTTACCTTATTTCAACTTTTTTTTTTGTAACTTTGATACCCTATATCTCGGAAACGAAGCATTATAGGACTTACGTTTATATGAAAGTTTTTGGTACGAATTCCTGGGACACCTTGTGTATGTTAGTAAGCTTTTAATAAATAAGAATTTATCAATAAAGGAAATGTGTTTAATGTATCATTTTTAAAATAATAATATTCCACTATTAAAGTTATTGAGTTTAAACAAATCTTTCTTTCATTGAGTTAAATCTAATCGTGGAGGTTTTCATCTTGAAACAGAATACCTAAAGTCTATCCAGAAACGAAGCGAAGGAATAAATTAAAATAGTTCATTTATTTTACATATAAACGGTACACAATTTTGTATTAAGTACTTAATAGACTTCTTAAACTAGTTTTAGGATATACCGTTCCATACTATAGCGTTACAACATAAGTTACTTATCAGTAGCTGCTAATCCTTTAACAATGCAGACAAACAAATGACTAATTATATAATTAACAACACATAAAAAGCTATTAAAGTGTGATTCCAAATACAGTATATACTTTCTAGTTCAATTTACCAGTTTCTCTTTAGATCTGTGTCCAAATAAGCAAGTTTCAGGGTTTATTCATCATGCTGAAACGGAAAAGAAGGCACGTGAACTCTGTAATGAATTATAAATGCAACAATTAAATTATCAGTATAATGTCAAATATAGTCACCACATTATTTATCTTAAAATTATAGACTTTAGCGATTGTTGATGCCGTACAGGATAAACAAACAAAAATGAAACAGGCTTAATAATTCACAGATAAATAATGTCTGGAAACGAAAAACCCAATTAATTTTCAGACATCTTTTCGACCTAATTTAGAACCTCTAACTTTACCCCAGTGACAGATTATGAGAAAGGGTTTTCCTTTCTCGGCTCATTTGTGGATGGTTTTGAAATTTAATCGTAATGTTTGGAAGGTGTTGGGTGATAAACCTGGTGTAACAGGTGTGTGCGTAATGCACACACTGTACCCTCCGATCAGGCGTTCCCATTTTTTTCAATTTGATAACCACCACGAATTACAAACACCCATGTGACTTTACTAAGCTAAAGCCGACTTAGATGTTACTGCAGTTACCCAACATTGGTTAAGTGAAGTATTGAATCTTGTGAATTTTTTGCTTTATTCTGTGTGAAGGTAAAATAAAGTTTGACTTCCGCAACTACCAAGTCGCAACTACCACAAGCGTTACAAAATTTTTTGAAACAGGGTCAGCCGTAAACAAAAAAGTACGAGAACACAGGTGAGGAAGTGTCGATCCCACATTGAGCAAGAACAAAATAAAGAATATTGTTAAATTATGCGTGAGAGAACTACTGTTAATCCAAATTCAGGCGAATGGTCCTATTATTTGAATGGTTACTGGTCATATAGAAATTCAACAATGCTCATACAAAAACACTCATTAGAATTTAATGTTATAACTCATCTTATAACCTGATATTACTTATGTAGACAACTTATGTTTATTGTAATTTTATTTACTATGTATTATGATTGATAGCAACAGGTATGGTATATAATTAAAAATTATTATTATTAATTAATAGCAAAGTACAGGTCGTAGGTTCAAATCCTACTCGAGGTAAACTTTTTATTTATGTATTTAATAAGATTTATAATAAATTTTAATTACATACTTACTTTTGAATTTATTCGTTCATAACAAAGCTTATAATGAGGTATGGTATATGTATGTTACGGCTTTTCCCCATTATCAATAAATAATAATAATAAATATAAATACTTTGGAAAACGGTGATATTTACCTCAAAGAACAGTTAGTCCTTCAGCAAGATAAAACTTTACCGCACTATACTCTTCATATGTGGTAGTATTTAGACCTCACATTCCTGATACACTATACACGGTGACCTACGATTTCGTTACATGCAAAATCTTATTTTAATACAAAGGGGAAGTGATGAGGAGGGATAATTTTCACAGTGCCAAGGAAACTTTTCGATCCATTTATTGAAATTTCGACAATTCTAAAATAAAGGACCTGCCACTATTTTTTAATGGCACACCCTGTATATTTATTGATCTGTCGAATCCATTTACTTTTCTTTCCAACCACACGCATTTACTAACGTACTTACGTATGTTGGGGTTTGTTTTAAGCAAAATACATTTTTTCATTTATTTACAGAAAAACAACATTGGAACCTTAATTATTTGAAGAGTTATTAAGTATTGACTTTAAGTCAATTTGTATTTTCTATCAGTTCTTTAATCTTAATTAACTTAACTGTTTAATCACAGGGTACTTTTAAATGGTCTATGCTATCCAGTACCTACAGGGGATATTTAATGCATCAAAATTCTGTGTAAGTGTTCGGGTTAGCCTTTAAATCTACATTTTACCAAAAATACGAGGCATGTCTTTAAGTAATGATAGTTTGAAAATTAAAAAAAGACCAAAGAAAATTTTCAAAAACCAAATTTATTTTAGGATTTTACATACTTTTCTCTATTTTTAAGGTTATTTTGATGTACCGTGTAAATGTAGTATTTTGATAACGTATGTAACGTGTTTTGAATGTAGCTGAAGTGAGTTTGCATGAAAAGAATTTTTTTTTTGAGTATGCGTAATAGAAGTTGGTGTAATTGATACGCCACTGGAATTTAGTAAGGCATTGGTTATCGTGTGAAGGAATATTTGCCTGCTGTAGAAAGAATTTCGTGTTGAAAGCGTTAAATTTGGTAGAGAGATGTTTGGAGTAAATTTTTATGGATACGGCACTGGTAAAACGACTGGTCTTTTTACTACTATGTATGGAGGAATTTGGACTAAAGAAATGGTTGTAGACGTATGAGTGAGTGAGTTTATGATATATTGATATTTTATTAACGTGCAGTAAGGAATATGTTTGCATATTTTTGTTTGTAGAAATTTTGTAATATGGTGCAATAATGGTAAATCGATACATGTTCAAGAATGAAGTAATAGTATGTGAGGGAGTTCGTTAGATTGTGCGGAAATAAAATTTGCACACATGCGAGATTTGCATAGAAAGTTGAGGGGATAATCTGGTTAATCTACAGTGTGAATGTAATTGCAATGAATGATTTCTTCGGAAAGTTTTCAGTGAATCTACAAAGTAATTCAAGATGGCTACGTTTATTTCGCATCGTTGGCGTCTTTTTCCACGTTGGAACCTTCGACGCGGCAAAGAAACGCATGAAATACTCAATTGTGGTAGGTGAATTTGATTTTAGCGCGAATTTATTATGACATATTGGCAATATGGCGGGCAGAAGGTATATAAGCGAGTGTCAAATTTGAGGGGTTGGTTAGTTAGTTGGTTAGAGGTTTTGAGTAAGAGCCGCACACGCGTTGCAGAACCATTAGAATGGTTAGTGTCGGAGTTTATTTCTGAAAATTATAATTTAGTATAGCGACTGCATTAACCCATAATGGGATAAATCGTATAGATATTCACAAATAAATAATTTAATATATTGTGAGTTGAAGGAAAACGTTAATGATTTTCTTCAAGAAATAGAAACCGCTTAGGCAGATTAGAAGCTAACAAAGCAAACATTTTGTTATTAGTGTTCACTTGTGGGACGGGTGACCTAATATTATTATAAAGAGAACAGAAGGTAACCATTTAAGTGATCGAAAAAAAAGTTTGTAAAATTTAGTTAAGTTAATGGTGATCATCATTGACATTGAATGTGTACAATCGTTAGCAATACCAAATTGATTGTATAAAAGCGAATAAGAACTTTAATGTTATATGAAAGTACCCATTTTTCCATTGTGGTAAACGTTTTGAAGGACAAACATCACAGTATAAGGTGACGTGATGTTAGGCTAAAGACCCCTATACCCAGTATGCGAGTGAACAAACCATAGACACTGTGTTAGTGAGTACTACAGTCGAGTTCGTAGGGCGAATACGGCTACCTCTTGTGTTTTGTGCATAGTGCATCTAAGAATTTAAAAAGGATTATCGAAAGCAGATCATGTGGAATACAACTACCGCACCGAAAACGGAATAAATTAATGTAATATGTACACTTTTTTTTTGTTATTGTTGCGTTAATTACGGTTCATTCAAAGAAAAAAAAGGTAATTGAACTTTAATTATTTTGTTGTTTTTAGTGTTAGGAATTGAGGAATTTTACTCTTAATGTATTGATGTGCGAATTTGTCAATATATATCCACTATTTAATTTATTTTGTCGTTTATTTGTGTCAATTGTGTGCCTAACTGGTTACACCTTCTGATAAGTGAAATTAGTCTTTGCATATTTTCGAATTTAAGGATCGATTGGAAATTGCGTAATGAGCCAGACATATCACAAAATTTCATTTTAGCTTTGAAATATTAATGCAGAACACTACTAACAAAGCACTAATTTTTTTTATTCAGCGTAAATTACAGTTTTGAAGTATTAAAGTTTAAACCTATTAATGAATGTCGAAATACGATTTTTAAGATAAAGTAGAAATAAAATATAAGGCTTTTATTGATGATACAAGCACTAACCGCTCTATGTTTGAATTATTCAGCAATCAACGAACATTTTGTTGAGATAACAATTTATTATTAAACTGATTTCGTTTATTTTATTTAGAATTTTCTAAATTGGGAATATTTATTTAATTTAAAGTTTTATAACAGTTAGAAATATAAATTTACAGGTATACGAGGGATACTTAAAAAGCATTCAAGGTAAGGTCTTACGATTTGGGAATCTCCATTTGTACAAGGCGTGTTCAATAAGTTTACGACCCGTGTATTTTAGAATTTTCATAAGCTTTTGGATCAATTTATTTTGAAGTTTGATTGAATTTGAATGGTGAATGGTTTTACTGAGTAGGCTGCAATTCTGTCTTCCACAGTCAGATAGGATTAATTTACCATCCCGTCTAGAGACAATTTTTCCCGGACTGAGCTTTGTGAGTTGTAGATTAATGATAACTGTAAGGTGTTTGAAACTACTTTTCAATCATTTTACTCCTTATATCGAGCACGGCCATTTCCACTGTAGCTGGCTTGGCAACCCGCTTATTTCGGCATACACGACGCCTAGTGCGGTATAGACGTGTAACACATAGCTGCCAAGTTTGTAACACTTATCATCTCTTACAACTAAGTTTATAATACCCCTTTCATAGAAACTTGCCACCTGCTCCGATAATTAAGGGTTCACGGCCGTTTTCACTTCTTCGT
>JARFJB010001412.1:105000-155000 GCA_036346205.1 Vesta saturnalis
AGAAGTTAGGTTCTGTTTAAAGTTTGGGTTCACTGGTTTAAAGACTTGAAATGTGGAAGAATAATTAAATGAATGATTTGCACATTTTGATCATTACACATTTACTACGTTTTAAGGAATGTTCACAAATATTGAATATTCTTAACATCATTGTATAATCAATGTTGACTGTTATACATATTTATGCTCAAGGATTATATTGTACTCTCGCTGTATTTTAGTTATTGCTCAGGTTATGAGAAATAGAGTTTGCGGATGCATGTTATACAGTAACATATTATGCGTTGGATGGTTAAGTATGCTTTACATTAAATGCAAATTGGATGGGTGCTTTTGATATTAGGTAGCTCTGCCTTACCGGTGTGTGATCTATTCTAATTCAGTGACTAACACTGAATTATGAAAATGTAAACTTTCCCCATTATCACACATAATAAAATACTTATCTTTTTTGGTTTTTTTTTAATCTTCGTCAGTAGTAATCTCTATTCAAATTGTTAAAGATGTGGAAACAATTTTGTCAAAGTTGAAAAATTAAAACATAAACATCAGCCTGCTATTAATATAACAGTTTGAGAAACGTATAAAGCCAAGTAGAAAATTAAATTTTAGTAAAGAATAACTAGGTCATTAATGACCTGTATAACTGTAACTGGTATCGAAACGTTTAGATTGTATAATTTAAAATACACCATTAAAAAAACCCAAAAAAGCTAAGTATTTTAACACTGAATTATTTTCTAGTTAGGTAAAAGTGGAGCTTCCCATTTTATAGTTGATGGTTGAATAGTTTTCAGTTTAGTGTCGCTCCTTTTCCCAGTTTTGTTGGCACAATGCGTTTAATTTACTAGGGTTGTTCAATTGAAACTCATTTTTGGTCTATAAAAATATATTCGGAAATAAATTTACAAATAGGTAATCGCTCTACAATTAAGACACATATACGACTGCTTCACTAACCGATTTATACTTTGCTCGTAAAATTCTCGGGGCTGCTGGTTGAAGAATTCCTTGACGGAGTTCTGGATTTCCGCGTCCGATTCAAAACGGTACCTCTCAATACCTTTTTCAGTTGGTCAAAGATATGGAAATCGCAAGGCAATAAATCTGGGCTGTAGGGTGGATGTTCTAAAATCCCCCATTTTTCCTTTGTAAATTTTCTTTCGCTACTTTGAGACATGAGGCCGCTTGTTGTCGTGAAGCAACATTAGAAAGTTTTTCTGGACGTTTTCGTCTTATTGCTTGATGAAGCTTATTCAGAGTTTCGTTGTATAGATTTGTACTAATAATCACTCTGTATTCTTTAAATTCTATCAGAAATGGCACCAAGGTTCGTCACCAGTAACTAATGATAAAAGGAACTTATTACCATTTTAGTTGTGTCCGTAATGTGTTACTGAGAGAAACCCATCCGCAAACATTCTTGATCCTCAGACAAACGGCGAGGGACCCATTGCGCACAAACTTTTCTGTAAACCAGTTTCTGTACGATACTATGGACGGATCCTACACTCACATCAATATTTTGTGATATCTCTTGATGGAAGTTCGACTATTTTCTCTAATCAAATCTTCCACACGCGCTATATTGGTGTCGGTTGGTGCAGTACACAATGCACCTGGTTGTGGCGCATCTTTTGTTTACTCTTACCATTTGTCAATTTTGGGCACCGTTCCTTTACAGTTGAATAAGCAGAAGATGCTTCTTCGTCTGTATTCGAAAATGGATTTGCGTTGATTGCAAACCCTCAGCACATGAAAATTAAATGAGCACACGTTGATCGAACTTGGACGGATTTTGTTATAACAAATGCCTTTTTGAAAGTGGCAATATTTAAAATGATTATGAAATATAAATAAAACAGACTGATTTGTGTGACAGTTACAAACAATACTGACGTTACAAAACGTCAACTGGGTGATTAATTTTTTTTCCAAGGCTAATTTGACCAAAGATGGGTTTCAATTGAACAACCAAATATTTGTAAAGAAGGTACCTATGTTGGTATAGTTTGTGATTTCGGCACTTTTATTCACTTCCACCGATTCTAAACGACTGATTTGTCCGCTATTTCATTCCCTTTAATATTTGTGTGACTCGGGACCAATAGAAATTGTATTCTATGTCCAAAATCTGTAAGGTGATTCTTTCTATAATGTACTATACTATTTATACACGAATACAGTTGAGTAGGCTTAGTTTATGTGGAAGCAATATCGCCTGACTTGCTGTTGTCATAAATTTTGAAAAAAGTTCTACAAGAAGGTTCACCTAATTTTAACTCAATATTTATGAAATTTAAATAATTGGATCTCAATTTATTTCATTTTGTTCATTGTTAGGTCTTTCTAGATTTTCTGCTTTTGTAAACTAAAAAGAAGTTTATATTACTCAATTACTCACGAGTTAAAAAAATTAATTGCAAAAACGCACACGCGCTTATTTCGTTGTTGGTTTCTTACTAATTGTCACCATCATAATTTCAAACTTCAGCATATTAATATGTATAACGAAATTTTTTTTTAACAAAATCGATTCAAATGTCTATTCTCGTAGTAGCTGTTTGAAACCATTAAATTGACAGTTAAGGCTCACTATTAATAAGTACTAATCCCCCTAAATCCTTTAATTTTTAAATTAAGAACACGAAATACCCACCTAAACAAATGATAAAATAATCTTTGAGTTTGAACTATTATTGAATGTTATTGTAAAATTTCATTTAGCTTTGAGAAGTATTTCATAATATATAATAAATAACATAACTAATATAATACATTTATTAAGTCGTTATAGGTGTATAGGCAAGTTTTTGTGTCGTTCAATTCAAAATAGTTTTAGTGGTTTTGAGTTTTAAATTAACTTGAATTATGAATATTTGAAAAGTTATATTTTAGCTTCTTGGTAATAATGATGCTTCTGTTGCGATACTCATAAAGGCAGTTTTAGATATTTTGTAAAACTCAGGTCGGAGAGTAATTTATTTGAAAATTAAGAATATAGAACTATAACTTTACTTGGCCCATGATAGCGAATCGAAATATATCCTCCTGGCAGTTTTAAAATGACATTTTGGATTATCATAATATCAAAGGAAGCTTGGTGTTCTAAGTAATCGGGATTTAAAAAAAGCCGGACTAATAAACATAATATGAGCTATTTTACCGTGTGGTCCATTAATAAATGAGGCCGACTGTATATGAGAAAATACCCATCTCACAGTTTCGGGCACTTAAAAATATTGATAGTAAAAGTGACCAAAGAAATCACTGGAAATAAGTTTCAAGTTCCTGCGATGGCCGCTAGGGGGTGTGCACTAACACCAAATTAGAAAATCTGCTTTTGCTCTTAAATCGTTCTTTTTTAACATTTTTCTCTATTTTGTTAAATGAGGGGAGGAGGGAAAGGTAAATGTTCACTTAAAAAAGACCTAATACCTTGACAATTTTAATCAGCCAAGTATCGTTTGGGAGAGGCTTCTTGAGTGGGTTATTGACATTGTCGAAGTAAAAGTTCTCTCGTTACAAAGATATGAATGAAAATATATTTTACAAGTAACAGAATTACAGACCAGGTTTAACTGTCATTAATTATTAAAATTTATTAATTAGTAAACTATTAAAACAATATATGTTAAATCTCCCCTACGAGGCCTATATTTAATTCAAATTATTATGTTGCACTAGGAATTTTTTTTTTTTATATCTGTGGCCCTAAAAAGGACCGATGAAGAACGGTGTCCAACAGACCTAACACTGAAGAACTAATGACACTCCAAATGTTCAAATGGTCACCCGTATTGTTCAATACAGAGCTGCAATCTCTTACGCATAGACAAAATACTAGTCTACAAAAAAGTAGGTTATGAAATGCCAAAAATAACACAAAACAATAACCACTTTAAATATTGCTTTGTGTACAAATAATATTAGCTCTATTAAAGTTTTTCTTGTTTGTTTAACGAACCGTTGATTTAAAAATGCTATTAACAAATGAAATAGCATTTGATATGCTTGCTGCATATTCTGAATGAATGAAGAATTCCACTGTTGCTGCAAGAGTATTTGCTGCGCGATATCCAGTAAGGCATCGTTACGATAACAGAATTTTTGAGCGCTTAGCGCGTCATTTAAGAAATACCGTAAGTATTCATCGCCCTAGACTTAGTAGAAACCGGAATGAAGAAAATATCATAAACATACTAGCGTATACAGAAGTTAATCCTCATGGAAATACTAGAGATATTTCTAACGACTTGGGCATTACCCAAACAACCGTCAAATGGATTTTAAAAGACCTACAAAACATAATGCCCAGAAATATATACCTTGTCTTATCAATATCGTTTAAAGAAAAGCTTTATTTCAAATTTAGGCTACACCCATACTATGTAATCCTCCATCAGACATTAACACCCCTCGATATTGATAGAAGGCTTGACTATTGCCATTGGCTGCCGAACATGGTAGCTCAAAATCCTAGAGTATTATCAAATATGCTATGGACGGTTGAGGCTACTTTTAACAGCGATTGTCACGTGAATTTGCATAACATGTATTACTAGTAGCAAAATTCTCATTGGATGAATGAGGTGCAACATCAAGGCTGGTGGAGCGTAAGCGTTTGGTGAGGTATGTTGGGAGGAATGATCACTGGGCCATTTATATTTAATGAAAAATTGACCGGTGAAATTTACCTCAATTTTCTGACCAACGAATTGCCAGTTCTTTTAGAAAAGGTGCCATTAGAAACACGCCAAAACATGTTCAGCCCATTTTTCGGCAAATGCCCGTCAATTTCTACACAGAACATTTCCTGACAGATGGATAGGAAGGGGCTGTTTATTTCCGTGGCCAGCCAGGTATTTATGTTAAGAGAAAAACTTATAGCAAAGTAGAAACACGTTTCAATTTCTAGATCACATGCTCTGACTTGTTTGGATTTTTATTTATGGCGGAGGTTGAAAGATATTGTTTATTTAACCAAACCAACTACCAGGGAGAATATGGTAGAGCAAATAATGAACACCATTCACCGTATTTTAGTGGCAGAAGTAAAGACTGCTGTTTTGTCTACGCATGAGAGATGCAGCTCTATATTGAGCAGGACGGGCGACAAGTTTGAACATTTGGGCCGTCATTAGTTCTTCCGTACTAGGACCGTTGCACACCATTCTTTTAAAATATTGGCCCTTTTCAGGGCCACAGACAATATAGAAAGGAAATTCCTAAAGCGACATAAGATTTAAAAAATAAATTTTATTATCCGCTCTAAATTAAACATACGCCTTATAGGGGATATTCAACATTCTAGGTTTTGTTCGTATTGTTTAATAATTAATAAATTTTAATAATCGATGACATTTAAAGGTTTCTCTAATTCTGTTACTTGTAAAATATATTTTTATATTTATTTTTATTCATATGTTTGTAACGAAAGAAGATATCGACTTTCGGTTTTCACCAATTTCTGATTTTTTCGCTCTCTTTTTCGTGAGTTAAAAATAATTATACCTTTACATTTAAGATTTTTGAGAAAATTGCAAAAATTGACGGTTTTAGCACAAAACGCCATCTGCCGACTAAAAAAAAACTAAATCGACAATGTTAATACTTTATTAGAAGCAGAAGCCTCCCTCAAACGAGACTTTATAAGAATCGGTTGAGTTACCAAGAAGTTATGACATTTATTTCAAGTGAACATTTACATCTCCCCTTTGCCCTTATTTAACAAGAGAAAAATGCTAAAAAATGTTTCTAAGCTAAGCTAAATTCATAATAAAACTACTTTGGACATACGTTGATAATGCCGGATTAAGAGAAAAGGCCGATTTTCTAATTTCCAGCAATTTCTCTCGGTCACTTTAACTATCAATATTTTTTCCCGAAACCGTGCGATGCGTAGTTTCTCATACACAACCGCCACCTTTATTAATCGACCACCCAATACATAGTTACTCTCCGTGCAGAAGAAAGAATTTAAAATGCAATAAGAAATGCAGTACACTAATTCAGTATGTACGCTGTGCATTTATGTCATTAGGTTATACAAAGTACAATCGATCTAAAACTACATAATGTGTAATGTCAAACGACTATTCGTATTCCGGAAGTACGATTTAATGGCATCCGAATTAATGCTGGTTTAATATATTCTGCAAAAGCATAAGAATCAGCTATGACAAGTAAATCGTTACTATAACTTAGCGAATTTTATTTCCAACATGATGAAGCTTCGGCTCAAACCGCAATCATGAGCGTCAATTTTCTTAATGAACGCTTAGGAAATCAATGGTTACAAACAAACACTTTTGTGAAAGTGCCTGAAACATCTCAACATTTTTTTAGGGGGATTCTTAAAATATAACGAATAATTAAGTTACCGAATTAAAAATTAATACAGACAATACTTCACAAAATATAACCAGAATGCACATTAATATAGTGTTTTGCATAGGATATTCAAAGCAATAGGTTTCAAATTGAAGATTTGCCTATTTAAAGTTGGTCCATTTTTAAAAAGAAGGTAGTAAATTATAGGGTAGAAATTTAAACGTGCTGGTACAGGACTGCAGTAGATTATCGTTTAAAAAGCACGGTAATGAAACAAATTATCTGCTAGTATATGTATTGTGGGAGTTACCAAAAATCTGCAGGATTGCAATAATTACTGTCCGCGATACAAAAACGGAAATTCACGATACTTTTAACGTTACCTATCCAGATTATCTAAGAGTATTCCTAATATGTTGCTCTTCGTCCCTTTACACTTTACCTAGTAGAGACTGAACAGAATATATTGTTATTAATTAAATTAAAATATACGAGCGAAAAGAAAAATTTTAAATATAGATAAATAGCTGTAACTATCTTTATACATGATACAAATACTACTGAGGTAGCACAACGATTTGAAAAGAATGTATTCGCAACAAGGTGAAAAGGGATTTAGTCGCTGTTGATATCTCAAGGTGAGAGTACGTCTTTTAAGCGACCTAATAACTGCAGTTGCCGTACAATACATAGGTATAAAAATATATCTATAGAGTATATAAATAAGTGTATTGAATAAGTGATGTTTTGCTTGGATATTGTATATCAAATGAATTTGATTGGAAGGCTATTAATTAGTAGTGATTCCACAATTATCCTGAAGAATCAACTTTCGTATTAATCAAGTATACTTGCAATAAAAAGAAAGTTAGATGATTTTAATAATTATATTAACTACTTATAATACAATATTATCTGTCCGAATAACTGTAGTTAACTAGTATATTTAAGCGAATATGCCATAAAATCATATTTGCATGATTATAGAATAGGTTATGATAAATTTTAGTTTGACTAACAGAGAGAAGCAATGTTAATAATAAGAGGTATATATTACTACTGTTTGAAAATATATTTTGGAATCAAGAAGGATGAAAGTGGGAGGCTCTAAGTACAATTGATAATTACTCAAGTGAGAGAAACGAGTTATGTTTGGTTAGATTTTGGAAATTTGAGAGAAATGAGTTATAGGAAATACCTTACATTAGTGTTAAAGTAATTTCCGGAATATAGAGGTTGTATTTATTATGAAGATTTGAAGACTAACAATGGGTTTCAATACCTAAACATTTAAAATTCTTTGTGCGCAAAAACATTCATGACATTCAACAAACAAACTGTATGAAAATGATAAATTTATAATAAAAGGCTTTAAACTTTACAAACCGAAAAGGACAACAATAGAAACCCATTAAGTTCGCTGCTCCGGGCTACAGATAAACATAAAAGTATTAAATATTAAATTACTGAAGTCCTTTGAAAATGGCCAAATAAAATAAAAATATAACATAAATAACTAACGAATTATAAAGAATAATTATAGTTAATAAACTTAAAAATAAAATATTTATAAAAATAAGTAAAACAAGTGGAAAACTAGAAAACTGAAAATAATAAGTGAAAAACGTGAAAATAGTTCAAAAAGATATAATAGATAACATGTGTCGCTAGTTAATTGGACATGTCTGAATATAAAAGCGGGTTCGAGTTTGTATAGTGATCACGATAATGTAATGTGACGTCATTAACTGTATACATGTAACAAAACAAAATTGTTACATCCGCCCTGTCCTAAATCATTACTGAACTAATTAAGATATGGAAGAAAATCTTATTTAAGTAATAATTGGGTACATCGTTTAACTAACAAGAACCAAATTGACTTCATAGCGTCGCGTGCAATTATAAAGTAGCTGTCCGTTGAAACTTTGCAGTTAAAAGAAAGCACCTTTGTTCTCCGCATTCGTAGTACAAATAAAAAGCTTTAATTGGGAAGACTGTATTGAACGATCTAGGAAATAATATTGGAGATTACGAAAAAGAGCAAGATACAACTTTATCATAAACCGTTAACTCGGAGAGGGTCATTTCCACCAACTAGTGCTCACCATCTTACGAAACAACATATAGAGATTTAACTTTTTAGTGCAAATAAAGAAAAAAACTGTTTAGCTCCTTTTATTTCATATTTGATGTAGTCGGAATTGTTTATATCAATTTTTAAATTGATAATATTCATTTATTAAAGATATTCGGTTTAAATATTGAATTCTTTCATTGAAGAAGTCTAATCGTAGAGGTATTCACTCTAAATATCTCTCAAATAATTTCAACTAAACTGTGGTTTTAATTATCGATATAAAAGACAATATTAATGTATTATTATCGAAAAGAAAAAATTGTTCACACAGGAATTGCTATAACAGAGGCACTTAACCATTTAATTTATACCAAACTACGTTATTTAAAAGCAATATATGTAAGCACTTTAGTATGAGCTATAATGGATTATTCAATTATTTTTGGGAATGTGTTGATTACGAACCTTCAAAAGATATGACAAATTAAAATTTACATGTACATAATTTAATTTAATTAAATAATATGTAATTTAAAAAAAGGAATTATACATAGTTTAATCTTCAGAGTATAATTCTTGTAATGAGTGGTGCAAAAAAATCTTTTTTCTAAAACTACCTTAGAAACAATTTTTTTCGTTTCTAAAACGGGCGACGAAAATAAGATGTTCTTCTCTAGTGAGGAAAGTAAAAATACAAAGTTACCACGTTAATCATTACATTTAAAATAGGAAAATACCCGTGCAATTTTTTCTCACGTCGTATATGTGTTTTTTCTAAAACTTATATTTACGTCATAATTCTTAAAGTAGTTTGTAATAAAATTGCAATTACATAAAAATTTTATTAAATACTACGATGATCCTTCTCCCCTTGACATTTAAATAATGGACGATGTCGTACCAATAAGAACCATCAACAACGGTCATGTGGCGGAAACACTCAAAAATGATTGTTAGCTTTATTAGATTTTTTATTAAACATGGAGAGGGAATTTCCATAATTTTTATTGAAGTTTTAGAAAAATTTTTTTGTAAAACACAAGAAGAAAATGTTTTTCAGAACTCGTTCAACTAACACACTCGCCACGCTCGTGTTACAAACTTTAAACTAGAGTTAAAAAAACACTACTTTTTTCTCTAGTTAGTATACAAATAATTATTTTGTATATCACATACATACTTTAAGTCCTCCATTCATAAATCGGTTCGATATCAAGAAACAAAATCAGTTCCATGAAGTACCTATACCATTATGAAATCTATTTACGTTTTAGAATGGAGTTACTATAAATGCAAAGTAAAACATGGTTGTGACGGTCAAATCAAAAAGTAATCAAAACGTTGATTTTGCATATCGTTTTGTTTCAATCCTAATTGAGGAAGTGGTTTTTTGCTGAAATCTAAATTAATGAAATCTACAGAAGTGGATATATAATAGTCTTTATGTTACACGCGGAAAGTGATGCTTAGCGTTCCAACGTTAATGAAAGTGTGTTACGTTAATGCGACTTCCTAAAAAAGAGAGCATATCAACGAATTTATAAGAAAACAAAAATAATATAAAGTAATAGGTAAAATAAGCTGCTATTGTAATAACGTCAAGTGAACACAGTTAAAGTACGTCCCAGAATATCAGAGAGTAATAAATTACGTTATTAATGAAATAGTGTCGTGTTTTTGCATGGAAGCGGCAAACAGAAATCAGTAGCAAACCGGGCTAGTTTAAATGAAGATGCTGTAAATGTGCCGCCTGCAAAATATTATGTTAAATAAAAACAGTTCAGGTAAACGGCTACCAAAAGATAATCCTTTAAATTCGACTTAACACGTGCGGTTGGGATTTCAATGTATTAAAAATTGTAGATTAATTATCAAACAATTGAAAGGCGTGGCTATTTCAAAATGCCTATTTTTTACATGTAATATTGTCGTAAAGGTAGGTTCTGGAAGCGAATCCGATATGTAACTAACAATCAGATAATTAGATAAAAGTGTAATGAGGACTAAACTTATACAATTTTCTTGGAATTTTATACGATCCTCACTATTTTGTACAATAGTGTATTATTGGCTCCAGTAAAGATTCAATATCAATCAATTTGTACGTAACTAACAAAGACAAAGCAGTCGCTTCATTTTTTATTAAATAAAATACTAAATTGATTTACCTAAATTTAAAACAAAAACGTAATACGATTTCTCAGTTGAAACTTGAAACAGATTAAATGCACGTTAACAAACACTATTTGGTTTGATAAAAAAACTTGCATGTTACTTAGACATTAAATCACCTAAATTTTTTCTTTTGTATGTATTAATAGGTCATAATTACAATTATGAGTAGGTATATATTTTTAATATTTTATAGAAACATAAGAAACTGACAAGTGAATGAATATATTTTACAGACCTTATAGTATATACCTTTAATAAGTACGCCACTGACCTGTCGCTGTCAAGATGATTTATTACTCTCTGATAATCTGGAACGTACTATAGGTACTAATTTTATTTGCTTCCACTTAACTTTTAGGTATACACCGGACATATATTCAATTGTTTATAATCAATGCATTTATTACAATAATGGATTTTTGACTTTGCGGCTCTTGATACTTCAACTGCCAATGCCAGGCGACACAAAAGGTGCTTTATAAATATAAAAACGAGACGTACTAGGTGCATCGCAGTCTGATGTACATACCTTACAGGCGTAGGCTTCTCTACGCTGACTCATAGAGAAAATCTTCGTTTAACCCGTTTGCGTTTTAAAACTCTATGTTTATTTATTATCTACCAATATTGTTTTCTTGCGCTGTAGTCGTAAGAACTAAGGACTAATTTTGAATATTTATTTCAAGAATGTAAACATTTTTTCAAAAGTGGAATATTATTTTTTGCTGCATAAACAAATTATTTCTGTATTAGTAGTAGGTATGTATTCTCAAAAAAATATGTAGATACCTTTAAGTTCATTAAAGTTAAATTAAATGCAATAGGGAACAGAACAAAATTTAAACGTTTCAATGGAAGTTGCAGCTATCATCCTTAGTAAAAAGTAATGAAAATATTAATATCGAAAATATGGTATGAGCTCTTAATACGTAGGTATTGTCTACGGATTACCTACTTATAGTTTTAACGGTCTGTTGTAAGTTATCATTCTCTAAATAGATTAGGATTGAATAATAGGTACGTAAAAAAATAAGAATGATGCTTTTTTAAAATTCATAATATAATTTGCAATCATTTCAAAGTTACTTTTACAAAATTAAAACTGGCAGAAATAAGAAATACCTACATTAGGAACTTAATTGGTGGATAGGATTAAAATGTTAAGTCACCAAAACATGAACGAAGTGTACAAAAAAATATTTTGTCTCGAAGCAAACTCCTCTTGTTTATAGGTCTCTATGTAACAGAAGTTTAATTAATAATAATTTTACTTTTTATTTAAGGTTATCTGTTCAAAATGGCAGTGTAACCAACTTTGTTTACTTTGTAACAGTTTTTTGTGTAGTAGATAAGATAAGTAGGTAGGTAGGTACTACAAATAAGGCGAGTTTTTATGCACAGAAATTCTTTTTCTAATGTTTATATATATATATATATATATATATATATATATATATATATATATATATATTTTATTATTTGTTTATTTCTACATGCAACCAGTACAATATAAATATAATTTATAAGCAAGTTTGAGGTGTGTTTATGTGGTATGCCAGTAATTTTGGGATTAATATCCCATGATACCGATCCCCATAATATATTAATTAAACAAAAAATTTCTTTTTAAATATTTAATTGATACTATATTTTAGAACATATTTTTGAAGGTGTAGAAAATTTGTAGGTAATGAACCAGAAATTAATACGGAGCCCACTGATAAATCAGAGTTCTTTTAAATTGTGGATAACAGACAATTACATTCCTTTTCATTCGAGTTGTATTTTATAGGTCATATTTCTGAATGTACCAGAGACTTTATCTTAATTAGAAAAGTCTATGGACGAATTACTTAATTGCACAGAATTCTAACATAGGCGAACTTATACAATCTCTTTAATATAATTTAAAAAAATTCTTTTTCTTTCTTTAAAGTTGGAATAAATTAAAAAATCTTATGTTGCGAGTTAACATGACTAATACACTCACGATATGTTTAGTATCATGCTTTAGGTACACTCACCTGTGTCCATTCTAGTAGCAATTTTCACAACTTTTTAAATGTGTTTCACTAATTACAACACAGCACAGTTAAAATAACAAATTAATTTCACAATCCATTAACAAATTATCAATTACGATCGTTTGTTATTATTCGATCTTCAAAGGTACTATGTCGTTATTGAAAATATTAGAAAAACTCGACCGGTCAGTACTCGTTAACGAACTGTAACAAATGCAACTAACCACAAAATATTAATTATTCTTGATAAGTTCACGACGGTTGCTTATGACAAATCTCAGTAATCATTTGAGTGGAAAGGACATGGTGTTAACATATATCGAAAGGTGGTGGAAAGCTCCACCTTCAAAAAACAAGTGCATTATAAAATGGCCGAAACGGTGCCGGAACCAATCGTAAGCATGAATACATGAGGCGGAGAAACATCTTCTAGATATACAATTATTGGTTCTAACTAGCACGCATGAGTGTAGCACAAAATTGAGCTTAATAAAAATTATTCCACTCATTTATATCTGATTGAGCGTTATGTACTTAATCTTATGTGTGAATATTTTTAAGTCTAATTAGTACTTCCGCAGAACTATATTACGGTAATTTTCAAAGCAATATTGATTCATGACGAACGAAAATATGAAATAAAATGAAACAATAATGACGTCTATATTTAGTTATTGGCATAATCTAAAAAATATGTGTTTATTACAAATAAGACAGAAAAGCAGTAGGCACTTAATATGTATATAACGATATGACTGCCCAATATGACTAATATAACAATAGAAAATACATTAATTAAAATTTTAATTGTTTTTTAACCACAACTGTTTATTCTAAATTTATTAAAATTAGTTACACTGTCTAAAGGTTTTAAAAATTAGCTGTATATTTTCTAGTATTCAAACATGGCTTTTTATTAAGTATTATTTTAATCTGAATAATACCGACAACACCTTTAAGCAAAACGCGTTGTTTTGATGATATGATGATAATGATTACGTGTTGAATCGTAAAAATGGCACATTTTCCAGACACGTTTATTATATGGTTTGCAGTTTTCGTTTTAACGTTGGCTATTTTGTACGTTTTCTAAAATTTATTTCAGAATCATTATAAGCAAATTGTAGCGGCTGTAGATGTTACGTAGGTATTATTTCTTACCATAGGTTATATTTTAAAAGTTCTTGGATTGAAAACGTTTTACCTATACGCCTGCAAAAGCAAACTCTTGACCTTTACCTGTTGGTAGATTTTCAGGTAAGTTATACTATTGCATTTGTCTTTTTCCAAAATATTTCAAAATTCCACATCTAGAAAATATTTTTGACAGTATATTTGTTCATCACATGTGTGTGCACTGTCCGCCTATTTTCTGTTTCTGTACCTAGCTTTAATACATAGAATGGAAAGGTATGGATGATGAAAATAAACAAGATTCTCTTGAAAAGCTTCACAGATGTGACGGATCGTAATAAATTCTGTCCATTTGAAGTTTAAATTGTTACAAAACAAGAATTGTCAATATGAAAATGCAAACTTTGACGATTATCACGCATAATTAAGTAGGTACCTACTTACCTTTGGTAATTAGATTTTGTCCTGTCTTTATCTGTTATGTAAATTTAAACATTTCGATAACAATTACAGTTATTGCCTTCAGTAAATGGTAATATCTTTAAGCATTACTTGAGATGTTAAAACAAATTTATAAAATATGAAAAATAAGAAAACAAAATATAAGCCTGCTATTACCTAACAGCATTTTTGATATTTCGAAAATTTGTAACTGTATAATTGTTATCGAAACGTTTGAACTTATATAAGAGACAAGTAAAGAAAAAGACGATTTAATTACTCAGAAGATAAGTATTTTAATTAAGAATGTGTGAACATTTAAATCTTTTTACACATTGCCATTGAAAAGTATAGCACTACTCAGAAGTGTAGAGAATACTCAGCTGTTATAAACAATACCTAATCATGTAAATCATAGGGCGTAAGTTGGTCCCTATTCAAGCAAGGGCAATGAATGTGAAATTCTACACAGCAAAACATTCTCCAACGTCATGTAATGTCCCATACTCCACTTATTGGTTCTGAACTGATGCAGGATATTCGGTGACCACAAGTTCCAAGGGTTTGAGTGCAGTACACAAATGAATTCGTATTTCAGTTATGATCTGGTCAACGTGTAGCCAGACATATCCTATACAACTTCCATGGGACATCCTTACAAGAGCTGTGAGGCGATATTTGCCAGCTAACCTAATTCCTAAGTTAGAAGTAACTAAGCAACATACCTATAGAGATGAGCTCACATCATTTTACTCATTACAATTCCTTTTTCTTTAAAAGTAGTCTTTAATTAAAAACGGTTACGGCCCACATACGTAAACCCACGCACATACGCGCTCACAAGCGCCACTCATGCGTACACACGCTCACGCGCGAACACACGCACTCCCAGGGCCACACGCGGACGACAAAAACGCAACATACGACACGCCCGCGACATGCGTTACTGCACACGCACGATGCGCATACGTACACACGTGAACACTAACGACACGTACGCATACACGTACACGCACACACGGACACACGCGTATGCACACACACGACATAGTGCATGCAGCAAACGTATCATACTCACTAACACGTGCACACTCACGCATACACACGCACGCACGTGCACACCACAAAGGCACACTCCCATACACGCACACGCGCACAAATGCATATACGCGCATACTCGCGCACATGCTAAACCCACCATACGAGCGTGCATACGCGCTCATAATGGGAACGATACAGCGCGCGTTTAACACGGACACTCACACGAATACACACGCGCACACACGTGCACACACGCGCAGGTATACGCGCACACGTACACGCATCTCTACACGTACGCACATACGGACACACGCGGAAAAGACTCGCACACACGCGCACGCAGGCGCATACGTATACGCGATTAACCACGCACTCACGTACACACTCGCGCGTTATCCGCACCTCTGCACACAAACGCTTCCATTCGCGCACATCACACACGGACACATACGCGGATAAGCGTGCACAACCACACACATATATATATATATATATATATATATATATATATATATATATATATATATATATATATATATATATATATATCTTGCGCACAGACACTGTAGACAGCAAATATGACTTCGTACACACGTACACATGTACAAGCACTCAAATAATACACTGCAAACTTGAGCATACTACTTGACAGCATGCGTTTAAACACACACACACGCGTGTATACAACAGGCACATACACATACAGCACTAAAACGCGACGTGCAATACGTACACGCGTACAAAGGCTCATACACGCGTACACATGCTCACACACTCGCTCACACTCTCGAGCATGCACACGCACAGCATCATTGCACGCGCGATCATGCACATACATATACTCGATCACTCGCACACCCCGGACACAGACAGACACACACGCCTACACACGTGCACACACGCGCACATCGGGTACAGCCACGCATATGCGCACCACACATAGGCACTCACACGCACTGAAGCACACACGTGGACATACACGCATTTTCTTCTATCATCCTTAACTCTTCCGTGCCCAATCGTTTATCAAGATTCCCTATAACCTTTGTTAATCCTGTTCCACTCATTATTAAAAGCACCTACTTATATAATATCTTTAAATTTTAATACTGTAGATGCTAATATTGATTTAAATATCGCAACACTTGGTGATCTATTGAGCAATATCACATAATGCAATAATTTTTTTTTTTTCCGGTTTAATCTGTTTTCTTCCTCCATAATTCATATATATTAACAATGTTGTCAAGTTACTGTTTAAACTTGTTTTAGTTGTAGTTTAATTATGTAGTTTGTTTTACACATATGTACTTATTTTAGTTATATTTGTTCTTTAATTGGATATTTTTTTCCGTTGAGCAATAAAGTATTATTATTATTACTATCACGAAGGGCAAAACAAACAGTACTAATAAACTAATACAAAACTGAAATCATAATATATTAACATTCATTGAAAAAATATGGCCAATTTTTTGTTGGTGCACACATGAACCTTTTTCTGAAATGACAACTTCAGCTCCCCTAGCGTTTGCGTTATGGGTTGAAATGCGAGTTGAATTGTTTGTTTCATGTCATCTATAGTCGAGTATTCTTAATATATCCCCACGAAAAATGTCTAGGCATGTTCGATGATCTTCCTGGTCAATTTTGTGAATCTCCCCGGACAATCTGCCTATTTGGAAACTATCTATCTAGAAAAATCTTACGTCGGCATGATAATGTGCTCCTTCTAACTGAAACCGAGTTTGTCATCTACTCTCCAAGTCAACATATTGCCACGTAGAGGCCGTGTTACTTTAATTCCATTAATTTCTGGCCAAACCTTTGCCGATGTTGGTGGTTCATTATATTGCAATTCTGCAACAAGATAACGCGAGACCTCATACTGCATCTGAAGCTCAATTAGGGATTTGAATTTGGAGCTCCTTCCTCATCCCGCAGCTTATATCCCGGACCTTGTGCATTCCGAATATCACTTATTCCGATCGATGGCGCACTTCCTTCGTGGACGTCATTTTACAGGTGTTGAGGAAGTTGAAGCTGCATGCCGAGAATTCTTTAATTCCAAAGATGCTACATGGTACCGTCGTGGCATTGAATAGATCTTGCAGACAGATGGCGAAAGATATTACTTTACATTGGTTTAGAATGGGTAACGGGGATTTCAGTCAGGGCTTTTTTTGGATGCTTAATGAAACTTTATTTTTAAGCTTAGGGTAGCTTTCGGAACTAATTTTGTTCCTTCTTCAGGACCTGGTTAACATAAACAGAATTACAAATGCTAGTAACAAAGAAGTATATCATACTTACTATCTTAGGAGTACGTTATAATGATATCCAGACATGACTAATCCGAAAAGAATAATAATATATAAATGTATTAATTTGCTTATAGTATATTAATAATCACCTTTAGCTACTGCGTACAGAATTGTGAATACATACAACAATTAACATATATAGTAAATTAGGTGTAAATATAAAATAAATGTAAATAACATAACACAGTTGATTAGACCAATTAAGATGAATTAAGACGAATTAAGACGAAATAAGATGAATTAAGATGAATTAAGATGAATTAAGATGAATTAAGAATAATTAAGATGAATTAAAATGAACTAAAATGAATTTAGAGGAATTAGGATGAATTAAGGCGAACTAAGATGAACTAAAATGAATTAAGATGAATTAAGATGAATTAAGATGAATCAAGATGGATTCAGATGAATTAAGACGAAATAAGATGAATTAAGAATAATTAAGATGAATTAAAATGAACTAAAATGAATTAAAAGGAATTAGGATGAATTAAGGCGAACTAAGATGAATTAAGATGAATTAAGATGAATTAAAATGAAATAAGATGAATTAAGATTAACTAAGATGAATTAAGATCAATTAAAATGAATTAAGGTGAATTAAGGGGAGCTAAGATGAATTAAGATGAATTAAGATGAACCAAGATGAATTAAGGTGAATTATGATGAATTAGGATGAATTAAGACGCATTAAGACGAATTAAGATGAATTAAGATGAATTAAGATGAATTAAAATGAATTAAGATGAATTAAGATGAACTAAGATGAATTAAGGTGAATTATGATGAATTAAGATGAATTAAGACGAATTAAGACGAATTAAGATGCATTAAGATTAATTAAGATGAGTTAAGATGAGTTAAGAAGAGTTAAGATGGGTTAAGATGAATTAAGATCAATTAAGATGAATTAAGATCAATTAAGATGAATTACGATGAATTAAGATGAATTAAGGTGAATTCAAATGAATTAAGATGAATTAAGACGAAATAAGATGAATTAAGATGAATTAAGATTAATTAAAATGAATTAAGATGAGTTAAGTTGAATTAAGATGAATTAAAATGAATTAAGGTGAATTAAAATGAATTAAAATGAATTAAGATGAATTAAGGTGAATTAAGATGAGTTAAGATGAATTAAGATGAACTAAGGTGAATTAAGGTGAATTAAGATGAATTAACATAAATTTAGATGAATTAAGATGAATTAAGATGAATTAAGGTGAATTATGATGAATTAAGATGAATTAAGATGAATTAAAATGAATTAAGGTGAATTATGATGAATTAAGATGAAATAAGATGAATTAAGATGAACTAAGATGAATTAACATAAATTTAGATGAATTAAGATGAATTAAGATGAATTAAGATGAATTAAGATGAATTAAGATGAATTAAGGTGAATTATGATGAATTAAGATCAATTAAGATGAATTAAGATGAATTAAAATGAATTAAGATGAATTAAGATGAATTAAGATGAAATAAGATGAATTAAGATGAATTAAGATGAATTAAGATTAATTATGATGAATTAAGAGGAATTAAGATGAACTAAGATGAATTAACATAAATTTAGATGAATTAAGATGAATTAAGGTGAATTATGATGAATTAAGATGAATTAAGATGAATTAAAATGAATTAAGATGAATTAAGATGAATTAAGATGAAATAAGATGAATTAAGATGAATTAAGATGAATTAAGATTACTTATGATGAATTAAGAGGAATTAAGATGAACTAAGATGAATTAAGATAAATTAAGATTAATTAAGAGAATTAAGATTAATTAAGGTGAATTAAGATGAATTAAGATGAATTAAGATGAATTAAGATGAATTAAGACGAATTAAGATGAATTAAGTTGAATTAAGATGAATTAAGATGAATTAAGATGAATTAAGGTTAATTAAGATGAATTAAAATGAACTAAAATGAATTAAGAGGAATTAGGATGAATTAAGGCGAACTAAGATGAACTAAGATGAGTTAAGACGAATTACGATGAATTAAGATGAATTAAGATGAATTAAGGTGAATTAAGATGAATTAAGATGAATTAAGATGAATTAAGATGAATTAAGATGAATTAAGATGAATTAAGGTTATTTAAAATGAATTAAGATGAATTAAGATGAATTAAGATGAGTTAAGATGAGTTAAGATGAATTAAGGTCAATTAAGATGAATTAAGGTGAATTAAGGTGAATTATGATGAATTAAGATGAAATAAGATGAATTAAAATGAATTAAGATGAATTAAGATGAATTAAGATGAATTAATATGAAATAAGATGAATTAAGATGAATTAACACGAATTAAGATGAATTAAGACGAATTAAGATGAATTAAGATTAATTATGATGAATTAAGGTGAATTATGATGAATTAAGTTGCTGAGATGAATTAATATGGATTAAGATGTATTAACATTAATTAAGGTGATTTAAGATGAGTTAAGATGAATTAAGGTAAATTAAAATGAATCAAGATGAATTAAGGTGAATTAACATGAATTAAGTGAATTAAGATGAATTAAGATGAATTAAAATGAATTAAGATGGAAAATGAATTAAGGCGAATTAAGATGAATCTAAGATGAATTAAGACGAATTACGATGAATTAAGATGAATTAAGATGAATTAAGGTGAATTAAGATGAATTAAGATGAATTAAGATGAATTAAGATGAATTAAGATGAATTAAGATGAATTAAGATGAATTAAGATGAATTAAAGGTTATTAAGATGAATTAAGATGAATTAAGATGAGTTAAGATGAGTTAAGATGAGTTAAGATGAATTAAGGTCAATTAAGATGAATTAAGGTGAATTAAGCTGAATTAAGATGAATTAAGATGAATTAAAATGAATTAAGATGAATTAAGATGAACCAAGATGAATTAAGATGAATTAAGGTGAATTAAGATGAATTAAGATGAATTAAGATGAATTAAAATGAATTAAGATGAATTAAGATGAATTAAGATGAATTAAGATAAATTAAGATGAATTAAGATGAATTAAGATAAATTAAAATGAATTAAGATGAATTAAGAAGAATTAAGATGAATTAAGATGAGTTAAGATGAATTAAGATGAATTAAGATGAATTAAATGAGATGTAAGTGAAGTTGTAAGATAAATTAAGATGAATTATTAATGATCGTATTTTAAGATCAAATCTAAACTGAATTTTAACCACGTGATGAATTACAGCCAATTAGGACCTTTGGATTAGGTCGATTAAGTGGTACGGATTAAGATGAATTATAGGAAAAAGGTATTAAATAATATTGGATGTTTGTTAATACTTCGAACAAATATTCATGTATCGTGGGGCATCCTACGCTTCGCATTGGTGCCGACTACTTAAACCTCGACTTGAACACTATCGAGGGCCTTGTGGGCCAATGGATTTGTACCATCCTGTCCTACCTCTTAAGATGCACGCTAAATTAATGTTCGTCTTGTGTTGTATTTACCGCAACTTACGTTGCGGACGATCTTCGAAGGGCTATAAAATTAGAGTAACGAGTCTTAGAAGTTTTTGAAGTGTGGGAGTACGAGGTATGCCAATACGACAGAGCTAGTATGACTGGAGGTCTTTTCTCTGGTTACGTCGATAACTTCCTCAATATCAAACAGACGTGTTAGGTCTGGCCTTCGTGGTGTAACGACGACGAAACGAAGGATCTATACATCCGCGAATGTCTGGAAAGGGAGGGCGCCCAATTGGACAAAAACAAAATTTGCGCTAATCCTGGACCTAGACCCGATGATGGGGCAGAACAGCTCAATACCGTCAATGTCGTCTTGGTAGCTTATATGACCGCCAATGCTCGCCTGGTGCTGTACAGCTACTTGGAATAGCTTGCCGAACGGGTTCTGTACTTTGATACAGCCTCCGTGATTTTTACACAAAGTCCTGGTGAGTGGGCTCCACCTGTTGGTGATTTCCTGGGAGACCTGACCGATGAGGTGGAGGCCTACGGAGTCGGGAGCAGAATTACGGAGTTCGTAAGTAGCGATCCTAAGAATGACGCGTACAAGGTGTTCTCTACACTTAAAAATGCATACATAACCGTTTGTAAAACTAAAGGCTCCACTTTATAAAAATTCACAGATGATTAATTTTGATACACTAAAGGATTTAGTGTTAGACGGGATCGAACCTGTGTACGTGCAAACAGACCGTAAAATTGTTAGGACCTCCGCATATGAAGTTGTATGAAGACTAGAGAGCAAGATTTACCAGGTGCAATACAGTAAACGTCGCCGAAAGGAGGATGGTTATGACGCGTTTCCTTACGGTTACGTGGCTCGCATATAGCGGTCGTGCCCCAGGCTTAAAAAATCCCGTTCAGCAGCCACGTGACCATCTTTAGTCCCATTCCTTACCTTTTATATTTTAGACCTGTGATTTTAATTTTTAGATTTATTTTAGCTTATAATAAAACTCTTTTGTTCTAGGTCTTTTGAATATTTTAACTATTTTTATCATTACCCTCTGTATTCTAACTAGTGATTTATTTTTAGATATATTTTAGTTTATAATACGTGATAGCGGTAATAATTATAGGTCCTTTTAACAGTTTTATCGTTATCTTTTATATTTTAAACACCATTGATTTTAATTTTTGATTCATACTTTAGATTATAATGTACGACATCAGTAAAACTCTTTTGTTATAGACCTTTTTACTAATTAAATTGTTTTTATCAGTGTATGCAAAACTCTGCAATAACGTCACACCTTAATTGGAGTTGTAGTACAAATCCGTGCGTGCGTGCGTCCGTGTGTGTGCGTGCGTGAGTGCGTGTGTGTGTGTCTGTGTGTGTGTGTGTGTGTGTGTGTGTGTGTGTGTGTGTGTGTGTGTGTGTGTGGTGGTGGTGCGTGCTGTGGTGGTGTGTTGTGTGTGTGTGTGTGTGTGTGTGTGTGTATGTGTGTGTGTGTGTGTGTATGTGTGTGTGTGTGTGGCTGCGTGCGTGCGTACGTGTGTGTGTGCCTGCGTGCGCGCGTGCGTATGTGCGCTGCGTGCGTGTGCGTGTGCGTGTGCGTGTGTGTGTGTGTGCTGCGTGCGTGCGTGCGGGTGCGTGCGTACGTGTGTATCGCTGGCGCGCGTGCGTGCGTGCGTGTGCGTGTCGTGTTCGTGTGCGTGTGCGTGTCGTGTATGCTGTGCGTGTGCGTGTGCGTGTGCGTGTGCGTGTGCGTGTGCGTGTGCGTGTGCGTGTGCGTGTGCGTGTGCTGTGCGTGTGCGTGTGCGTGTGCGTGCTCGTGCGCGTGAGCGTGCGCGTGCGTGTGCGTGTACGTGTCCGTGTACGGTTTTTTTTTGTCTGACCCAATTGTGTATGTGACAATTTCAGGTGGTTTATTGGAACAGTACCATCTCACCCAGGTCTAAACCCGACACACTTACAGTGCAGCGTCAAGGCTGTGTAATGGGAAACAACGGATAAAATGGAACACACCTTTTAAGTACTTATTTTTAATTACTTACATTTAATTACTCACTTTTACTTACTTTATAACACTTTTATATTTTATACGTTTACACCTTTTGCATACTTTAATAATGTATATATTTTTTAATTGTAATGGAATTAATTTTTAATATTTACATTCAAAGTACCATTTTTTAACTATCTTATTTTACTTGGTTTACATCATAAATCGCAATTTGTTTTACATACTAAAAACTTCAAAGTAATGCATTGATTATTATGGATTCAAATTATTAAGAATAAATTATCAAGATAATTCCATTGGGGTGTGGCTGGTAACCTTAGATCTGGAGATTGCACCTCAATGATGCTATAATTATTTCATCCAGTTGACCGTTCCGTTTCATGTGTCTCCAGTGGTAATTAATACATATACAGAACTGTTTAAAGGTATGATTTTTTAGTAATTAACGAATAGATTTAAGACTTTTCCATTACAATTGGATATTAAATAAACTTTAGTGTGTTTTGTAATTTTATTTTCATTTTGATTAATGTTGTATTATTACTAACAAACTTGGTTTAGCTGTTCCAATAACGTAACGTATATTTAAAAATAGCTTGGCGCCCGAGGTATCATTTTATTGTTTTTATTTATATTACATATTTTTCTTATTGATTAAGTATAAGTGAAAATAATTAAGCAGATGAGAAGCATGCAGTATTTCAGGTATGTTAATTAAACTCTAAATTAGAACTCTCCCCTATCTCAATTTACCGATTGAGCCGACGGCAGTAGCGATTGATATTTGGTAATTTTTTTATTAATTAAAATCATTCGATCAATTACAAATTGTTTATTACTTAATATTGGGTCTCCGATTTTCTGAGCTCGGTAAGGGCTGCCGGTTACCTTTTCCATCATCCTTAATCTATTCTCATCCTTATTCTTCCTTCTCGCCCTCACTGTCTTCCTATCGGATTAAAAGTCCCAAATTAAAAAATAAGATGGCTGTGGTTTCTAGGGTTATAAATTCCGGACGTAAAATCCAGCCCCATTCGGATGTCCTGGAGGGCAGGGCCCAAGCGACCTCGGTCATCGAAAGTATCAACTTTCTGATTCACTACTGCAACATCCGCGGTATCAGGTCCAATCTTAATGCTATTCATCAACATCTTGAACAATTACAACCTGATATATTGTTTCTATCTGAAACACAAGTCTCCTCGGAAAGCTCCGAGTCACCCGACTTGCAATTTCCTCAATACCATCTTCACTCTAACTTTCGATATAAAGGAGGCGTATGTGCGTACATCAAGGACAGAATTGCTTGCAAGAGGGTTTCTTCCTTAGAAAATAAAAATTTTGACTTTCAAGACTTCTTCGATTACCTTAGTATGAAAGTTGACTATCTCCTGTCTCAGTTTCCATCTTGCGATATCTCATTTGTAGGCGATTTCAATGTTCATAACTCTAATTGGCTTCAATTTTCATTTACTACAAATCCCGCTGGTCATAGTGCAGAAACATTTGCTATTTCATGTGATCTCACACAAATTATTTCTGAACCCACAAGAATCCCTTATAACCCTAACCATACTCCACATCTTCTAGATCTCTTTCTTACATCAAACCCTCTTGTTTATAAAACTTCCGTTCTTTCGCCTTTAGGTCTTTCCGATCATTGTCTAATAAAAATCATTTCTACTGTACCTAATTCCACAGTTATTCGCAAAACCGATAGAACCTTGTGGTGTTTTAAGTCAGCTCGATGGAGTGATTTACGGATTTCTTTGCAACATTTTCATGGCCTGAATATTGTTTTAAGTCGTCCTCTTCTTCGGACATCGCTCTTTCAGTATCTGAAGTCATCCTCATGGGAATGGAGTTATACATTCCGAAAAACAGTACCGTGTAGGTCATTCACGTTCCCAACCCTGGTTCAATAAGGCTTGTTCTGATGCAATATCTTTAAAAATAAATGTTACATTAAATGGAAATCTAATAAATCGGTTGACAGTCATGTAGAATACGTTGGTGCTAGAAATATCTGCAAAAGTGTCATCACTAAAACTAAAAAGTTGTTCGAACAACGAAAATGCAATGAACTAGCTACATCTCCTTTAGGCAGTCGTAAATTTTGGTCTTTAGCAAAAGCCATTAGTAAAAACTTTCGAACATCTTCATTTCCCCCCCTGACATCTATTGACGGATCGGTAGTTGCTGATTCTGTAGACAAAGCCAACGTTTTTGTGGATTTGTTTGCATCAAACTCGTGTCTCAATGATTCTGGAAAAGATGTGCCCTAGTCAACTCTTCTTCATACGTTATGAAACCAATTCATTTTCGGTACAAGCTCTTGGAATCGATCATCAGTAGGCTTGATCTCAATAAGGCGACTGGCCCAGACGGTATCCCAGCTATTGTCTTAAAGAAATGTTCCCCGAACTAGTACCAGTCCTATCTAAGCTCTATACGATCTCTATATCTTCTGGGAATTCCCTTCATCATGGAAGTTAGCAAATGTTCAACCTATTCCCAAAAAGGTGATAAGACCGATCCCTCAAATTACAGACCAATTGCCATCACTTCCATTTTGTCTAAAATCATGGAAAAGCCATCAATCAGCAACTGCTCACGTTCCTTGAAACTAACAAACTCCTTAGTAACCACCAATATGGGTTTAGGCAAAGTCGTTCAACAGGCGATCTTCTTTCATATGTGACCCAAGTTTGGAACAATACAGTAGAGCAGTCCGGTGAAACAGTTGTAGTCGCTTTAGATATCTCAAAGGCATTTGACCAAGTTTGGCATAAGTGTTTACTTGCCAAACTCACCTCGTTTGGGTTAAATGATACGCTCATCAACTGGGTTTCTAGTTTCCTTGATAAAAGACGAATACGTGTCGTAGTTGATGGCTTTTTTCAAAAGAAGTTAGCATTAACGCGGGCGTACCACAGGAATCCGTTATAGCGCCTACACTTTTTCTGCTGTACATAAACGACCTTATTTCTTCAACAACTAACCCCATCCATTGCTTTGCTGACGATAGCACTCTTCACTGTAGTTCATCTCAGTCTACTCATAGTGATAATCCACGTTCTATGTCAAATCAAGAAATTAAAGCTGAAATGGCAAATTCAATCAACAAAGACATTCAACGTATTCTCGAATGGGGAAGCAATAATCTAGTTAAATTTAATGCTAACAAAACTCAGTGTTGCCTTATGTCCGCCAAAAAAGATCGATCATTTCCTGTTGTAAGTATGAATGGCTCAGTTCTTAAGTTTTCAGACTCTATTACTCTGTTGGCCATCTTCTGTCAGCTACCAAAACAGCTGCTCGTAAAATAGGCTTTTTGTACAGATCAAAGCAGTACTTTACCTCTCGACAACTCCTTCTGCTGTATAAGGCCCAAATTCGGCCTCATCTGGAATATAATTTTCACCTTTGGGTTAGTGCTCCCCAACACGCTCTCGATATCGTTGATCGTATTCAAAAGAGAGCGATTAGGCTTATAAATGGCCCGTCCTTAACTTCTCACTACAGTCCCTTGAGCATAGAAGGATGGTTTCAGTTCTTTCTTTGTATTATCGTTATTACAACGGCTATTGTGCTGGTGAATTACATTCTTTGATACCATCTCCGGCTATCTTTGCGAGAAACACTCGGTTCGCTCATTCACATCATCAGTATGCAGTACAAATCTCCACTTGTCGTACCAAACGGGAGCAATCCACATTTTTCTACACGGCTTCTAAACTCTGGAATGATCTCCCTAGTTCCTGTTTTCCTCTCACTTATGATATGAGAAAATTTAAGGTAGCTGTTCATAGGCATCTATTGGCAATTCATTATCCCTCTATCCATCCTCCTAAGTGTTCCTGAGTGCTTTAGCACGATAGGCCTTATTTAGCCTGTTCAGGTCCACAATCATAAAAAAAAAAAAACATCACTGCATTTACGTTAGTAGCTTTCAACCTGTTAACATAAAATAAACTTGCTGTATTATAAACCCACAATCTTGTCCGCCGCCGTCTTTCCGTGTGGTTTGGGCTGTTGTTGTGTTGTTTATCGTGCGTGTGCGTGTACTGCTGCGTGTGTGATGGCGTGTGCGTGTGCGTTGCGTGCTCGACCGTGCTTTGCTTTGTGTGTGTGTGTGTTGGTTCAGTGTGGATGCGTGCGTTGCTGCTGTGCGTGTACGTGTGCTGTGCGTCGTGCACTCGCGTGCGTGTGTCTTTGTGTGTGTGTATGTGGCTGCGTGCGTGCGTGCGTGTGGGTGCGTTTCCGTGCGTGCGTGCTTGCGTGTATGCGTGTACGTGTTCGTGCTAGACGCGTGCGTGTTTGTGTGTGTGTGTGTGTGTGTGTGTGTGGATGCGTGCGTGTGCGTGTGCGTGTGTGAGCGTGTGCGTGTGCGTGTGCGTGCTCATACGCGTGCGTGTGTGTGCGTTTGTGTGTGTGTGTGTGTGTGTGTGGGTGCGTGCGTGTGCGTGCGTGTGCGTGCTCGTGCGCGTGCGTGTGTCTTTGTGTGTGTGTGTATGTGGCTGCGTGCGTGCGTGCGTGTGGGTGCGTTTCCGTGCGTGTGTGCTTGCGTGTATGCGTGTATGGGTGCGTGCGTGCGTGCGTATGTGTATGCGCCTGCGTGTAGTCTAACCTATCATTAGAAGCACACTGATTTGCAAGGTTTTTTTTGTCTGGCCCAATTAGTGTTCAGTACGTTGTATGTGGAAAATTCAGGTGGTTTATTGGATCAGTACCATCTCACCCAGGTGTAAACCCGACATACTTACCATGCAGCGTCAAGGCTGTGTAATGGGAAACAACGGATAAAACGAAACACATCACTACATTTACGTTAGTAGCTTTCAATCTGTTAACATAAAATGAACTCGCCGTATTATGAACCCACAATCAAGGGTATTTGGGATTTTCGGGACTTAAGGGCAAATTATTATTACATAACAACACCTGATGATGATGCAGTCGTGGAGGAAGAAACTGAGCGTGACATCAAAGACACTGAGAAGCCCACTGAGCAGGGAACGGTTACTGGGGATCTAGCAGATAAGGTGGATGTTGCTGATGTATGAGATGTAATCTCATATTTGTCAACCTTCCAAGACGTTCTCTTAATACATCGCTGGTAAGTGATTATGTTTAATTACCTGTGCAGATTTTTAATGCTATGTTATAATTACAGATATGGATTTATCCACATCAGCATGCCTTTTAAAAATATTAAGGAGTTGGAGTCTGGGGTAGAATACAAGATACTCAATCTTGGACTCATAGCAACAAAGTACGTCGAGAGGGTAGTTATGGAGCTGACTGAATTTAATTGCATACTACTTGAAGGTTTCCATAAATTTTTCAAGGCCGAGGACCTCGTATACTTCATTTTAACGAGAGGCTGAAGAGTAAGATGTTTAAATGTGTTCTTTAGGATCAGCAGAGAAAACAACCAATTTAATGTTTAATTAGAATCTGTATTGCTATGTGATGCTGAGATTGACATGATGTTGAAGATGTGAAAATAGTATTACTTATAATAAATTATTAAAAAACTGCTTATCTGTTTATTACCGGTAATAACCAAGGTGCTTTAATAGAACACGATTTCAGATCACACCTTGAATTTATTTCACCTACAAAGTAGCTTTGATTATGACGTGTTACAAAATGCGGAGGACTTTGCTTATGTCTTATAATTCAGAAGTCTTGTGAAACCCTTATTAGGATACTATTTTAAATTTCCCGCCATGACCGACAAAATGGCCTCCGAAACAAGAATGGCCGACAAGACCGCGCCCCCCGACCAATCAGAAGCCAGGGGGCGGAATATGTGGTTTAATTTATGACCTACCTTTTTGTTTTTACATTACGAAGAAATATGTTTAAAGAACGAATATCAAGTTCGTAAATTGAATGTAAAACTGATAATTCGTAACGTGTTTTTGTCCTGAAACATCAAAAGATGCATAAATTGATACTTGTTATGTATTTATAAATTATAAACCAGGTGCTGCAGTAGGTCATGTCGAAAGTACTATCCATGACTATCATAGTTTGTTTACCAAGGTTGGTCATTCGAGAAAAAATGTGGGCGACTAATTTAGTCTTCGTATTATTTTCTTACATTTCTTATTATTTTCTTGGTTTCTTTTTTATGGTGCATTGTACCTGATTTTGACTAATAAAATAGCAGTGTTAAATAATTTTTAACAAACACTAGTATTGTTAAAAAAAATTAATTTACCTTCTTGCTAAGGAGTTATTGTAACTATGCAATATAGGTAAAATAAAAATATAAACAGTGTGTACTGCACGTGCTTATGATGTGGTTTTACTGAAAAAGAAGAACTCAGTAGCACAATGAGTCATACCAATTTTATTTTAGTTTATTACGGCTTGACTTTAAATGATATATAATGTAGAAAAGCAAATGCATGAAAAAATATCATAAGGATGTTTACAAAAACGTAAATGAAAAGAAAAATTATTTTGTAAAATAGGAATAGAGCATATACCTACGCATATTTAATGTTCCTTTAGTGTGCACTTTATAACTTAGATTGAGTTGTAACGAAGTCGGTACCTTTTTAGAAACATGAGACTGTAATGTAGGTATTTGGTTTTGTTCAAAGTAGAATGGAATTATTTCACCAGCTATAACACTTACTTGAACGTCTACAGTGTGTGTCATGTAAGCTGATCCAAATTTATTTCTTCTGAATCATATTGTGCCACCAGTTTCTTTCTGTTAAACTCGTTAAATCAATTAGAAGAGATTATAAACTAATTTGTTAGTACTGGTACTATAGAAAAATCTATCTTATGTGACGCAGTATTTGCTGGTTTGATGAGCTAGAGTTGTTGCAGGAAACTTCAATCCAGTATTGAATACTCATAATCTAATACAATTTATATTCAACTATCTAGGGAAACAAACGTAGGTAATTAAATATGTACAGTATTGTATTGAATTGCCAAATAGAATAACACGAAATATTAAAACAAAATAAAAGGTACACAAGGAATTTGAGACACACTGTATAAATGAGAATTGTTTTTAACTAAAAGGTATTAAATGAAAACATTAGAGTTTCAGATTTAGATTAACTTTGAATGTAAAGTTTAGTGCTATTATTTGCTTGTCGTCACGTATTTGAATTATAACTTTTTTAATGGTTCTTCGAACAATGCAAATTAAAGTGTAAAAAAAAGTGGTGCTATGTTATTTTATGGTATTAGTTATTACCCACTACAGCTAAGATTAAGTATTATTACTTAATTTGCAAGTAGAGATATATAAAGTTATGGATTATTATACTCATCGAATCTGATGTTGTCAGCACATCAGGTTCTTATGCCTCCGTTAATCAGTCACGATAACATTAACTTATTCGTATTTTCTTTTATATTAAATATACAAAAACTATGTAATCAATTAAACATATACCTACACGTATGAAATTCTTGTATTGTAAAAGGTAATAAATAAATGTTATATCACCCTACCTGGCTAAATTTATTTATTTACTAAGCATTTTCTCAAGTTTATCTATCTACTACCTATTTATTGTCAATATGAAAATCAAAGCTATATTAAAAGTTATTTACTTTTGTATTACAAGCTCTTAGAAGTAATACTTATCTAAAATTGAATTACATTTAAAAAAGCTTACAGTATTAAAGTTGAGTAGAAATAGATAAAAGTTATTTTAGGGCCATTTTTTATTTTTTAGGGCTTACTTGTTCCTTTCATTAAGAAAACTTCTTTAATAAAGGTTTTTTCGCTTTTTTCTATAAACTTAGCAGTTCTTTATATATATATATATATATATATATATATATATATATAAGAATTCATTATTATATATATATACATATACATGGTGATTCTCAACCTATATTCATAAACTTGGGGATTCATTGCTGATGATAAATAATGATTAATAGGCGAAAAAATTGTAGTAAAAGATTTTTAGTTCCGTAGGTATCCGTGAAATTTACTTTCAAAACAAGAATACATAGAAATTACGATGGCGATAAACAACTGCAATTTTGTCAACTGTTTAAGTGTGCTTGTGTAATTGTGCGGCAACATCTAGATAATGTGTTTCCCGAAAGATGGATGGGTCGACGTGGTCCAATAGCCTGGCCACCTCGATCGCCCGACCTCAATCATGTAGATTTTATATTTGCGGTTAACTTAAAAAGTATAGTGTGCGCCACCGAAGTTAATACTGAGCAATAATTGCGAAATCGGATACATGCTGCTGCCAAGACAAACCGCCAACACTCTGGCTTAAGCCGTGCTAGTGGGAGCCCAATTGTGTATAGAAAATATGGGAAATAACTTCGAACACTTCCTGCGATGTTATTTTAAAATTAAAAATTATTATTAATTTTATTAAATGCATATATAAAAAGTTTACCTCGAGTAGGATTTGAACCTACGACATGTACTTTACTTCTAATAATTATTTTAGAATGTTTTAGGTATTCTTGATTGGAAAGTAAATTTCACGGATATCTACGAAACTAAAAAATATTTACACAATTTGTAAAATAAATACAATAAATCCCCAAGTTTACAGGTCAATGGCTTTTGTGCTGTAATATTAATTTTCGCGATTATGCCGCGTTTTACTAATGCAGGATATTCTGATATGGTTTTCTTGTATTGTTTTTGCAATGGAAGTGGACGTGCTGCAGCTGCGGAGTACCTCACCACACAACATTTTTAAACGTTTTTCGCTGTTTAAGAGAGGCAGGATCTTTCCCAAATCGTTGTGTAGAAAAAGATGGATTTGGAAAGGCTGAAATAGTTTTAAATGAAGTTGAACGAAGTCCTTCTACCAGTATTCGTAGAATATCTCATACAACGGGAATTCCTCAAACCAACGTATAGAGAATTCTGCACCTTAATGGGCTTTATCCGTATCGTTTACAAAAAGTCCAGGATTTACTTCCTGAAAATTTCGAAAATCGAGAACGGTATTTCCAGTGATTACAAAATAATTTGGAGGTCATTTCACACATACGGCGGATCCAAACCCACACGAAACAATCGTGATTAACCACCAACATCGTTTTACCGTCAACGTGCGGTGCGGCTTGTTAAATAATCTTCTTATTGGGCCTCATTTTATTGAAGAACGTCTTAATGCAGAAACTTACCTTCAATTTTTGGAAGAAGAATTGCTGAATTACATGGAAGATATTCCTTTGCAAGCTCGTCGTGGCATGTGTTCCAGAATGATACACCACATTTTGCAAGTGACGGTGTTTCTTAATGAAAATTTTCCGGAAAGGTGGATAGGACGGCCAGCTCGGTCACCTGATTTGTCGCCTTTATATTTTTTTGTGGTGTTTCCTCAAATCTCGTTTGTATAGTAATGGTAAACCAGATAGTCGCGAAGAGTTCACTGACCGTATAGTTGAAGCTACTAATTCTCTAAAGAATGAATTAGCAGCAATTAACTGGCAACATTCTATGACACGAAGAATAGCTGCTTGTTTAGAAAATCGCGGTTCTCATTTTGAACAGTTACTGTAATTTGGATTAATTATGTATCAATTTATGAATAAATTTTCTTTTCTCTTATTTTTTATTTATTTAAATTCTACGATACAAAGAGAAATTCACCTATAGGTCATATAAAAATTTTTGATCGTAATTATCGCCAGAGTGTATGGTATAAGTTTGTCGGTCGAGTCGCAGAACATTCCTAATTCCTATATACATATATATATATATATATATATATATATATATATATATATATATATATATATATATATATATATATATCTACAAGGTGGTCCAAGTCAAGTGGTAACTTTATTGTTAAAGCTAAATCGGCTAAACTTGTATAAATTTTTATTCCAGATTTCATGGATATCCTTAAAAAATAATAATATACATGCTGTTCTGTTTAAAAAAGTGCTATTTTGTCTAAAAACTCAAAACCGCGATGTTCAATTGTTTTTTTATGCCACTATTGAAATTGCTAATTTAACCGATATTGTAGTTTTAACAATAAAGAAGTTACCTTGTGATATATAATCAGAATATTGGTGTAATCGTCAAATAAAAGAAATTAACTATAATAGAAAATTCCCAATATTTCAATTTATCCTTCAGGCCATCATTTTATTTCCGTTATGTAGACGATATTCTCGCGCCAGAGAATCAAAATTAGGAGAACTTGTCGATGTTCAACGATTTTCTCCCAAGAATAAAATTTACTGTTGAAATTGAAAATAATACAACGATTTCGTTTTCAGATACAAAAATTATTAGAAACAATAACTCATTGTCTTTCGATTGGTTTCAAAAAAGTACACATAGCTGGCGCTATTTAAATTTCCATTCAAATCATCCGTATAACATTAAATGTAATATTATTACTGGATAGGAAGAGATGGTCCCATTTTATGGGCCAGAAGTCCTGATCTCACAAAATGGACTTCTATCTGTGGGTCGTTTAAAACAAATTGTGTACAGTGAGCCATTAGACAATGATGAAGAGCAATTGAAAAATAGGATGGAATGCTGTCCAGTCCCTTTCAATCGAAGAAATGGCGCAGTTTCAATGAATTCAGAGCTCGCAAAAAGGAGGACATTATTCGAATAGAAAATTAATAGTTCAGTTTTTGAGAATTTCAATTTTTTTACCATCAATTGTTAAATTTTTAATTAAAACTTGTGAGACCAATTTGATTTTCCTTTGAAACAAATCAATTTTTAAAAATTACGAAAAGCTCAATTTTTCAAGAAAATGATATTATCTCGAGAACCGTTTGAGTTAAATAGCAAGTAATTTGTGTTTCGGGGTTTGAAAACAAGCAGGGCAAATCAGCAAGAATGAAATTTTCTGAGAAATCAAAATAAGACAATTTTCCCTTTTTAAAGTCGATCGGGGACATACTTTTTATATATATATATATATATATATATATATATATATATATATATATATATATATATATTAAAATATTCTCAAATTAAAAACTTTTAATTCATTTTGATGACAAATAATGATTAATAGGGAAAAATTTAGTAAAAGTTTTTTTTTGGTTTAAATTTCTTTAAAAAGTAATAAAAAACATGGCGATAAACAATAATTTAAACTGTTGTTTAAATTTGTTGTGTAATTTACAATTAATAATTTTTAAAAATGGTCGGGTCCAATAGCCCCTGATCGACCTCAATCATGTAGATTTTTATTTTAATTAAAAAAGATAGTAAAGTTAATACGAATAATTGCAAATCATAATGCCTAAGACAAAAAATTTTTCTATGAATTTTTAGAAAAATAAATTTTCCCTTTGGATGTTATTTTTTAAAAATTATTATTAATTTTATTAAATGCATATATAAAAGTTTTTCGAACCACGAATGTATTTCTTTAATAAGTATTTTAGAATGTTTTTATTCTTATTAAAGTAAATTTCCATATAAAATAAAAAATATTTTTTTTGATAAAACAATAAGTAAGTTTAAATATATTGAGAATCATGTATTAATTATATATATATATATATATATATATATATTATTTATAAAAAACATAATATTTCCAGGTGAATTTTAATTTAAGTTGACAAATCAATGCTTGTTATTAATTTTTAGCTTACCGGTTTTACTAATGCAGAATATTAATATGGTTTCTTTTATTTTTTAATGGACGTCTGCAAAGGGTAAAACAACATTTTTAAACGTTTTCTCTTTGGGACGATCTTTAATCGGGTAGAAAAGATGGATTTAAAAAATAGTTTTGAAGTTGAACAAATTCTACCAGTATTCAAATAACTCATACGAATTCCTCAAACCAACGTATAGAATTTGCAAATGGGCTTTATCCTATCATTTACAAAAGTAACAATTTGCAGATTTAAAAATGGATACATTTCCAGTGGAAAATAATTTTAATGGAAATTAAAAATTTAAAAACGTATTCTCCATCTGAGCGGATCAAAAAAAAAATCGTTATTAAAAATTTTTTTGTCAATTTTAAATAATCTTCTTATTGGGGGGGAAATTTTTTTGAATTTAAATGGAAGATATTCCTTTAATGTCGTGGCATGTGTTAGCAAGATGGCCCAAATCTTTAATTTTAAATATTACAAAAAAAAAACAAATCAATTCTTTTTACAATAATTCAAAACTTACTCCAATTAATGATAACAAAATTATTTATACACCAATTCCATGTAAGAATAAAAATCTTTACACGTTTTAAATTCTAAGCATAATTTTAAATATAACGAGACTATAAATTTAGACGTAGAAAAAAATAACAAAAAAAGAATTTTATTAGAAATGTTACATATTAAAATTAATAGTAATGATAAAAAAGATTCAGATGTACAAATTGTACCAATGTATAATTTTATAATTTTATAGTTTCGTAATTTCGTAATTTCGTAATGTGGTAATTTCGTAATTTCGTAATTAGATGTCCCATTGGATATTATTAGAAGAATGTACCAATGCATGATCGCCATATATATATATATATATATATATATATATATATATATATATATATATATATATATATATATATATATATATATATAGTCAAACTCACTTAAGATGAGCACGGATAAAACGAGATTCTGGATATAACGAGCGTTTCGTGGGTAAATGATTAAAATTGCATTAGTTTACGTACTAATTTTTCTCGCTTATTACGTTCACGTTTCACGGTAAAGACGAGCAAATTTCAAATTTTGTAGTAGTTTTTATATACATACTAAAAGCCGTTTCAAGTAAATATTTGTTAAGAATTTTTGGGATTTCCGTAATTACGTTTCACAGAAAAGACGGACACATTTTAAAAGACTTAAAAGAGATTACCTACTGCTTAGAATTCGCTTATGCCTTCCGGCTTACCAATTGTACACATTGTACCTGTTTTACAAATGAATGCAAGGTAGTTTCTGGTCAGTTGTTACTTTTGCAGCAAGACGTGAGGTTGAAAAATGGCTTCAATAAAACGCAAAACACTTTCAATTCGCGAGAAAGTTGAGATAATTCGGGAACTAGAAAATGGTGCAAAAAATTCCGCGACGTGCAAAAAATATGGTTTACCATCATCTACCGTGTCAACGTTGTGGAAAAACAGAAAAACTACACTTGCAGCATTCGGAAACAATTTAACTGACGTGAAAAAATTAAAAAAGTGTACTAGAGATGATATTGATAAAGCGCTAATTGTGTGGTTTAAAAACCAAAGAAGGCCTTTTTACCCATTAATGGGCCCATTTTAAAAGCGCAGGCTGAGAAGTTCGCGAAACAATTAAATTATACAGACTTTAAGTGTGGTGGATTAATCGCTTTAAAAACCGCAATAACAATGTGTATGGAAAAATAAATGGTGAAGCGAAATGAGTGGACACTAACGTTACAGGTGAGTGGTTAAAAAGTGTTTGGCATTGGTATTATTGAAGCGGCTTTTTGAAGAAAACGGTAGTAGTGAGCAAATATTTAAATCTATAAGTGTTTTAAGAGGTAGTCTCAATGATGTTAAATTTAAACCAAAACTTAGCTAAAAATAAATGAAATTTTTAATAACTCTCCTAATGCTTAAGAGATATTACGCTTTTTAATGTAAAATAATGTATTTTTAATTTTTATCCGTAATAAACAATATTTTTAAAAATGTAGTATCCTTTTTCATGTTAGGGTTTCTCGGATATAACGTTTAACGGATATAACGAGCAAAAATTAGCAGTCCCAGAGATCTCGTTTTAACCGAGTTTCACTATATATATATATATATATATATATATATATATATATATATATATATATATATATATATAGGGTGATTCAGGAGGAAATGGAAATATTTTAAGTCCAGTCTAAAAAATATATGGGGTATTTTTATGTCTTTGAAATATTCAGCTGTTTTAGAAATATTTTATAGAAACCAAAAACTGACACTAATAACCCCTCCGCTGGATTTCTCCCAAAATCTAATCAGCTCTAAACCAAATGGAAACAAGCTTAAATAAAAATATTGTAAGTATGAAGGTATTTTCGTTCTGTAGTTATCGTGGATACTAACATACATCCACGCACACAGGCACACACGCACGCAGGCACGTACGCACGCGCTCACACACACACATACACACACATGTGTCTATGTGTTTGTGTGTCTGTGTGCCTGTGTGTCTGTGTAGAATTTCTTGATGTTTATTAAGCAATACTAAGTACACGTTGTGTACGGCATGGGGTATTTTTCCTCATTTGAGGATATTCAATCGACGAATAGAAACTTATTTCAGTTACAATACCGTTAGATTAATAATGTCGTAAAACAGGTAACCTCTAAATTTTATTGTAGTTAATTTTCCTTTCATTGCTAGTGTCCCTCTTTAGTACGGTTTTCTTTCTTCGCCGACCGATGATGGGTTGAATATACATCACAGAAACAATCTATTCACAAATTATTAAATAAATTATTCAGTTTCGCCATACAACCAAATCGCTAAAGACGGAATGTACTATCTATTGACGAGGATGTACTGAAAAATTCTTAGCCTACTATAGAAGGAAACCACATTTGAAAGTCAAAGTATTTTATTATTCAATATTCTCTCGTCTTAATTGGATACATTTATTACAACGAACCCGCAACGCCTCTAGACCTTTCAAAAAAATATTTTTATCTTGTTCTGCAAACCAGGCCTCCACAGCTTCTATCACCTCTTCGTTGGAAGAAATTTTACGACCTTTTAAACTTTTTTTCAGTTGCGGAACCAGATCTAGTGAATAAGGGGGGGGAGTAATTCGAATCATGAAGAATTGTTTGCATGGCAATATACGATTTGTGTGCAGGGGCATTGTCCTGTAAACACAAAATACCTTTGGACAACTTTCCGCGTCTTCTCTCCCTAATTTTTTTCGTGGAATGGTCAGTAACGTCGAATAGTAATTCCCAGTTATTGTTCTACCCTTATCCAGAAAACCAATCATAGTTACTCCTTGGCAATCCCAAAAAACTGAGGCAAAATCTTTTCCAGCTGATTTTTAAACACGAAACTTCTTAGGCCTTGGAGAACCAGTGTTTATTGCTTTGTTTCTGGCTCGTTGAAATGTACCCAAGTTTCATCCATAGTAACAACACGGCTTAATACGTATCTTTTTCAAACCGAGCACAGATCGAACGCGGTGCTTCTGCCCTTGGTCACTTCTGGTCACGTTTAGAAATTTGGGGTTCCATTTTGCAGAAATTTTTTTCATGTCCAAATTGACGTGAACTATATGATGGACGCGTCCATATGAAATATGATAATTCGACAGTCTGATAAAATCATGCCATGAACTGCATCCATATTTACAGGGGTGGACACAGAAACTGGCCTTCCCGATCGGTTTTCAACTTCAATAGAAAATTTACCTCTTTTTTTTTAAGCTTGCAATCCAATTTTGCATGGTCGAACACGACGACATTGATCGCCAAGGGTATTAAGCATATCTTCGTAAATCTTGATGATAGCTGAATACTCCAATTTTTCAATTTTTACAGTTCCGGTCGACATCCTTTTTTTCCAAATTTTAATGTGCAACTCTGGTTTGACTTTTTGACGTGAAACTTTACGCTAACACTTCTAATAAGTTATTCTTCGTTGCCATGGTAACGCAATATTTTCTTTAACAGAACCGGTCTAGACTAACTAGATATCAATACATCCTCGTATATACTAAGATAAATTAATGGCAAAGCAAGCGTATAAGACATCAATTACCATGTTTTAAGTATTTTTTAACAGTACGATGTGCATATTAACCGCGTGTTGAAGTAAAGAAATATGAACTTTTAACATTATGCAATACAACGTTACGCTTTATAACTATATTAATGTGACTTCTTTTACCATCTTTCACTGTTACACTAAATACAGTCAGTGATTCTATTAATAATAAATTTCGTAAATTCACATTTTTGTAAGATATCCTACTATTGCTCTAAGACGACGATACATGTATACTTAAAATTAAAATTAAATTAAATGTATATTCTGTTTTCAGTGCATCAAGCCAATTACAATGTGCTGTTATTCTTACCAACGAAGACAACTGTAGTGTAGTTGTACATATTTTGAAATGTGAAAGTTAGGTGCAGAATAAAATAAAATAACACTCTTAGAATGTCACAGGCTACATCGCTGTAAAATAAAAACAGTAACCAAAACACTACACTATTTCGTATAAAATTTTATGATCTAATAATATCAACTCGTGCTTTCTTACTATTTAAGCACAACCAAATTCGTTTATCTATGGCAAATAAGTCTGGTGGTGTTGATGCGGTGTTGATTAAATAAGTTAACGGAAGAGATGTAAGCGACGGACCATAGATAATGCAGTCACGCTTACTTTTTGTTTTATATTTTTGAGTTATGTTAATGAATTTATATAATATACCTATGTAGAAATACTGCGATTTTAAAGGATTTATTCTATATTTAAGACGATTAAATCTTCATAAATATGAAGACTGAGTTCAGATTAATTATTATTGAGCTCGTAACACGTTCTCAATACTATTGTTGAGAGTGTACCAGTTATTAACACATTGACTTCTTAATTGAATAACACTGCGTGGTACATTATATAGTTTTTTTAACAAGCATGTTGATTTTATAGCAAGAAGTAAGGTATGTATGCAAAACCGAAACGAGACGTTCAGTCTACGTCATTAGCGAATGAAATGGAGCGTCTCAAGCCGAGAGTGCATCTCTAAGGACGCCGCCAACGCATGCCGTCTCCATGTCACATTACCGTTCTCTTGACTTATGGGGTTGTAATGCCATCAACAGTCTAGAGATGGTTTGAAAATTAAATCAATTAATTAACAGAGATGGTTTTAAGCGTGCATATTTCAGAGGAAATAAATAATTATTCTAACATATACACATTATAATTATAAAGCATGAACCAACCAATAATATTATAATATATTTATGGTATTGCCTGTATAGTACAGAAATTAAACAGTATGATTTTGTATCATTAACATTATGATTGTCAGATTTGTTTGTGATTGGTAAATTTTTCCTATGGACAAACGTTTACCAATTGATTCTGGGAAGTTTTGATATCGGTACTTATCGTTTGGTTTTGGTTTATTAAATCGTATATTTTAATGTTAATTACCGACTCTTTATACATTTCGATAACAGTTGTCACTTAATAAAATATTTAGTGTGGAACAACACAGAACCTTCCAACGTACAAAGTGAAAATTACAAGAAATGAAAAAATACATTATAGACTGGCAGATAATGACATTATTTTATAAACAGACATATTTCTGCCGTTTGGAAAGTTATATTCTAGGTGTAAAAGACGTAAAATAAAATAATATTTACGACTTGCTTTCAGGTACAATTCGCCTATTTTACAATCTAAAATCTTTAATAAATTAAAGATTTTAAACGATTAACAAATTACTGCCACGTATTTTTATAAGATATTTAAAGCAAAAAATTCATCATAAGCTAAACGGCAAAATTACAGTCGGTGCTGGAAATACTGATGTGAAACTGCAGAAAAGGTTAAATAATTGACAAATTTCTACCAAAGAAAATTTCAATTATCTTATGCAATTATATATCAAAAAAGTTATACAAAGGTCATTTTTACCATTGCGCATCAGGTGTTCAATAATTATTTAAACTGTACTCAAACGTTAACACAAGTTTAATACAGTTTGGATGCAATTTATATAAGTTTTGTAAACATGTGCAAATTATCTACGCATAATTTTTCTGATGTCTAATTGCATAAGATAATTGAATGCTCTTTGGCAAAAATTTTCAACTATATTTCTCACATATATTTGACACTTTGTACCAAATGAAATTTTCTGCAATTTGCTTACAATCGCGTTTTTGCTTAAAACCACAAAAATGCATGGCAGAAATATGTCAATAACTTAAAAACTCGCAATGTATAAAAAACTTTAAATTGTAAAATGGGCGAGTTGTACCCGAAGGCAAGTACCCAAAACATTTCTTTCGAAACGGCAAAAATACGTCTATGGTTTATAAAATATTGTCATTATTTGTCAGTTTATTATGCAACCTTTTTTGTAAAACATTCATACTGAAATTAGGCAACATTGTAAAAACAACAATAATTAATGTCAGATTAAGTTTAAACATGTCAGATAAAGGTTAATAGATATCTAGATGATTACCTACTTGAAACAAAATTTCAAAACCGCCTGCTGCTGCAACACGCTACCTTCCAACTTACAAAATGTAAATTAAAGGAAATACAATAATTTTATTAATTTTTTTAGGATAATTATCCAATCTCTTTTATAATAAATTCATTCCGAAAATAGGCAACATTGTAAAAACAAAAACAATAATCTGTCAAACAGACGTTTAAAACTTTATCTGAGATAGAGGTTAATAGACATATATATAGTAACTTAAAAAAAATTCCAAACGTGAAGCATTTTAGTAGAAAGAGGACAAAATAGGATGTGACGTCATAATTAATTAAAAGTGGTGGGGGCGGAGTGGGGTTAATTAAACGTGGTGGAGGACAGAGTGGGGGTCTGGGGTGGGGCTAGAAGTGATGCCGGCTTCTTTTCGGAAGCGTTTTCCAACCCCTTGGCTGAATTTTAGCCCCTAATTAAGGTCCTTATGGCCGTATTAAGAGCCTTTTGGCGTGTTAGATGCCCCTAGGGCGTGATCTAGCGGCCATTTTGATTGTGTTAAGAGGGATTAAAACTAGATAAGGCCCTTATGTCTTCACTAAGGTGGGGTTTAGACTAGGCCACACCCATTCCTTTTACCTGAATGGTTGTACGTGAATTAAGGCGGAGCTAAGACAATACCACACCCTTTACCTGATTCGTGGGGCGAGTACCCGTCCCCAGGATTCTGACTGGTCCTTAACCCCACTACTTAGCATCTGTGCTCTGATTGGAGGACTAAGTATCTGTATTCTGATTGGTTATGGCGGAAGATTTGAAATTGTATTCTAACAAAGGGGCATTGTTTTTAATTATGAGCCATAATTAAATTGCTGGGGCGCGGGTGTTATGTGGACGGTAGGAGAGGGTTGAGTCAAAGTCCAATTATTTTAATTATGAATCTATCAAATTTCGCGGCCATTTTGTTTTTTAATTATGAGTCATAATCAGAACCCGCGACTATTTTAATTATGAGCCGTAATTAAATGGTATCATAACCCTTTTAATTATGAGTCATAACTAAGACCCTCGGCCATTTTGTTTTGGCCGGAAATTTGAATTTGTATTCTAAACTATTCTAATAAAGGGGCCTATGGTTAACTTGTAAGGCAGGTGTTCGCGACTTGCTCTCGGGGCTTCGCCCTCTTGTCTCTGAATTTTTATTTAAATCTCTACAAGTTATGGAGGGTAATTTGGATATGTATTCTAATAAGGGGGCCCTTATGCCAACTTGATACAGAGCTTCGCAACTTGCTCTCGGGGCTTCGCCCTCTTTACTATTAATTTGTATTCAAGTCACTAGAGGTTAAGGGGGGAAATTTGTATTCTAATAAGGGGCCCTAATACTAACTTGTAGAACAGGTGTAGTTCTTCACAATTTTCCTTCGGGCTTCGCCCCCTTGTCGTGGCCCCCGGAACCCAAAATTTTAATTTGCTAGTGACGCCATCTAATAGTGTATGGACTAATGATTGTTTCTGTAACATAAGTGGCTTGACCTAGCGTTGGAATCAAACAATCAGATCGAACACTGTATATACCTAGATCCTACGATCGACCACTTACTTTGTATATAAGGCTAACTGACTCTCAGAGCTGATACTCTTCCTAACCGTGAGGGCACCGGCGTGGCAAAACAGTCGATCATCAAGCAAATCATTCTCAATCAATTCAATCTCAATCAAATCATAACTTACAGCTTGCAAAAATCAGTTTACAATTCAAAAATACTGGTTTGCCTTAACTTACAGCCTGTTAAAACCAACCAAAATTCAAAAATACATCAGACAGTCTTAGCCATTACTGTCAATATACGATAGTGGAATTAGCTTGTAACACTTGCTGGTTTTTGCATACAGTGTTAAAATACGATTTACAGTTAAATTAGTTAAAAGACCTATGCAATAACAAATATGTAACCAAACTCGAAATCAGGCCATCCTACAAGGGCTGTCTTCTCGGAAATACCTCTAGCAAAAGGGCCCTAGATTTATAAACATTTCGTTTTTGAAAATGGCCAAATGCCCGTGGGAAAATAAACAACCTGACCACCATTTTCAATTTTGATAATACACATGTGATTTGGAACTAACATCGATTTCATTTCGTAAGGCAACTATAGGACTCTGTGATTTATTTTACCTAACGCTTATCATTATCATTAGACCATAATAATAATAATAGTATCACTCAAATTCGTGAATACCTCTGACAAAAAGGCCTTAGATTTATAGACCAGCTTGAATACACTACTTAGTTTTTGAAAATGGACAAATGCCCCGGGGTAAATACCGATTTCGTTTCGTAAGGCAACTATAGGACTCTGTGTTTTATTTTACACTACGCTTATCATTATCATTAGACAGCCATAATAATAATAATAATAATAATAATAATAAAATTATATGCAAGATCCGAAACCCAATAAGATAATCTAATCTCAATCACAAAAATTTTTAGTCGAAATATTTCTATGGAATTTGGAATAGATAAATGTGCCAAAATTAATATAATAAAAGGTGTCCCAATTATAAATTCTAAAATAGTAAATGAAATTCCACAGTTACTTCCAAACATGTATTACAAATATTTAGGAATGAAACAAAATTTTATATTAGACCATTCGTTACTCAAAAACGAATTTCGACAAAAATACATTGAAAAACTAAAAATTCTACTAAAAACAAAACTAAATTCTAATAATTTAATATCTGCCATAAATATTTGGGCAATTCCTTCATTAACATATTCGTTTGGAATTTTAAAATGGTCTGATACAGACTTACATTATTTAGACAGATTAACCCGAAAAATGCTTAACAAATATAATTACTTACATCCAAAATCATCTGTAGAAAGATTGTACATAAAAAGAAAAAATGGCGGTCGAGGTTTAACAAACTTATTTAATCTATATAAAAACCAAATCAATATTTTACGAAATTATTTTTATTCTCTAAACTATCCTTTAATTAATAGCATTATTCAATTGGATAAACATTTTTCTGGTTTAAATCTTAAAAATAAAAATTTAGATTGTGAACCAATACATCATTTTGAACTTAATTGGCAAAACAAAATTTTACATGGAAAATACCCATATATAATAAAATTACCTGATATAGACAGTGAGATGTCAACAAAGTGGCTAAATGACAAATTTCTACATTCAGAAACTGAAGGATTCGTATGTGCAATACAAGATGGAGTAATTGCCACAAATAATTATAAAAAACACATTATGAATCTGGAAGTTTCTGATATTTGTAGAAGATGTCAAACGAAATCGGAGACCATTGAACATGTCATTACCGGTTGCTCAATTTTGGCACCAACAGACTATCTATGCAGACATAACCAGGTTTGCAAGATACTCCTCCAACAAATAGCAAAAAATCTAAATTTAGTGAATAATATCAGGCCTTATTACAAATACTTTCCTGAACCAATATTGGAAAATACCTCCCATCTTTTGTATTGGGATAGAACAATCATAACTGATAGGGAAATTCAACATAATAAACCGGATATTATTATAACTAAGAAATTTGACAAACAGGCTGTCATCATTGATGTTGCCATTCCTCTTTCAACAAATGTAATTTCTACTGAAAAAGAAAAACGCACGAAATATGAATTGTATGTACTAATTCAACGAACTGTTCTTTTGCAAACTTGTCACATTGTCCGAAAATTCTTTAATATAAATTAATTGTATATATTTAAAAATAACTAATTTTATTATCTTATGTAACCTAGGTTAAGAACAATTTTAATTTATGGTTGGATATTATCCCCCATAATATTATGTACATACCACTATATGTGTGAATAAATAAATAAATAAATAATAATAATAATAATAATAATAATAATAATAATAATAATAATAATATCACGCAAATTCGCAAATACCTCTGGTAAAAAGGGGCCCTACACGTTTTGAAACTCACTTCGATTTCATTTCGTAAAGCAATTTACAAGTTTGATAATACACAAGCATTTTGAAGATAACAACGATTTCATTTCGTAGTGCAGCTATAGCTATGACTCATAATTAAAAACACAATGGCCGTGAAATTTGAGTGACTCATAATTAAAATAATTGGACTTTGACCCAACCCTCTCTTCCCCCTCCCGACATAACACCCGCGCCCCAGCAATTTAATTATGACTCAGAATTAAAAACAATGGCCCCTTATTAGAATACAAATCCAAATCTCCCGCCATAACCAATTATAGCACAGCTGCTGAGTACTGAGGCTAAGGACCAATCAGAAGCCTGGGGACGGGCACTCGCCCGACCAATCAGGTAAAGAGATGGGTGTGGTCTAGTATTATCACCGCCTTAATACACGTACAACCAATCAGGTAAAAGGAATGGGTGTGGCCTAGTCTTAACCCTACCTTAATGAAGCCATAAGCGCCTTATCTAGTTTTAATTCTTCTTTTAACTCAACCAAAATGGCCGCAAGACCAAGTCCTAGGAGCCGCCAAAAAGACTCTTAATACGGCCAAAGGGACCTTAATTAGGGGCTAAAGCTCAACCAAGAGGTAGAAAAACCCAGAAGCCGGACCCATTCCTAGCCTCACCCCAGACCCCACTCTGCCCCCCACCCATCTTAATTAACCCCACTCCACTTTCATCACTTTTAATTAATTATGACGTCACATCTTATTCTGTCCTCCTTCTACTCATTTTCAATCAGATTTATTTAATTTCTACACTCATTTCGCTTTATGTTATGAAACTTTACAAAGAAAGGTTATGGAGATTTAAATTTTCTTTAAAAAATATATCTACACATTTTCTTATAAAATTAATCACTATTCAGATATCGAAAGAATTTTTACCGCTAAATTACGAGTCGTGTGAAAAACTTGCATAGAATATAATATTAATCCGTGTGATTAAGGTCTGTATATTGGTATTTTTATATCTTTGAAATATACAGCCGTTTCAGAAATATTTAATAAAAATTAAAAAACTGCTCCTAATGAAATGAAAAAAAGCACACACACGCACGCGCATACACAGACGCACACACACATACTTAATGGCCGATCTTGGCCAAACGTTATAAAATGAACTGATAAGTTGATTTTACGATAGTTAAAAAAAGTCGATTGCATAACCTTCTACACCTACATATGTACCGGGTGGTCAAATAAGCGAGGTAAGCGGCTGTATTTTAGGACCTGTCAATCTGACAACAGTGGAGAAAAAATGCTATTATGAATGTGGCCATGAGAAAATGCTGGAAATTATTTTGAAGTTCCGTATTTCACCGCTAAGTGACGCAATTAAAAGTTAAATAATAAAATTCTAAATTTCTCCCAAAACTCCTATATAAAGATATATCTCTGCTTAAATCGTTAGAAAGTCTAGACAGTTTTACATAACTTTTGTTTAAAGTTCATTGGTACTGACCATACTAAGAGTATGGGAAGCTATTGAAAGTGTAATCATTAAAATTGCTGTGAATTTTGAACCACTTATTCAATGTTAGTAAAAAGCCTGTTTGGACGACAAATATAGGTATTTTAAATTGCCATTCCATTGTTACACAATAGTTGCTAATAAAAGTGCTAGAGGTGCAGTTTGTTATATCAGTTTTGTTTTAAATCACACAGTATATTTTTGACATCGTATTTGAAAAGTATATTAAATTTTCCAGAAAAACGTAGAAACCGCAAGTTGTTATCTTTGCTCGTTTTAAAGTTATAGCGAAATGAAGATTTTTATACTTTAACTGACGAAGTTTGGTTTTGCTGAGCCGAATTGGATAGACGTTGGTCTCATATTAAAGATATAGATGTTGTAAATCGAATAAGGACCAACAGTGATTTTTAATGTCTATCGCCGTCGCTAGGGGGCGTTAAGAATACAAAAATAAGGTTTTTACACTTTTTTTTTAAAATTTTAAGCGCAAATGATGTAGTTATTTATTACATCAAAATCAAGGAGTAAATTAAATTTGCCATAAAAATGATACAAGATTTATTTTAATATTGTTGTTAGTTTTAGAGTTATAGAGAAATTAAAGTTTAATTCTAACGCGGCTCACCCTGTAAAGTTCAAATAAAATAAAAAATCCCGTATTAAAACCATAAATATTAGGTATAATGTAAATGTTCAAACCGCCTTCCGTCACTGTGCAAACAGTCTTCCAATTTTGTTCGGCTACATAAAACTGCTACTTCTATTTCCGCTTATTAATCCCTTACCTTATTCATCTTACACAGATATAGTAGGTAGAAAATATTAGTGTTACATGTTTTTTAAATAAAACGTACTCAATTAATCACTACTTCAATTAATAAATACGGCCACTAGCGCTTTGTCTTGGAACGTCTAATCAATGTTTAATAGTAGGCCGCGGAAACAAAAAACAAACTTTTAAACAAAAGAAACGTCTAATTTTTATTAGACGTACTTTAATTCTTGTCAATTTGTGTGTGAATATTTTTTTAAATGCCTTATAAAATAATGAAGCCGTTGATATGATTGTGGACTATTTCGTGTACCTTCAAAATGTAGCAATACCTGAAAGACAGTACACGGCCCGGTATCCAGATCGCCATCATTATGGAAGAATTTTTCCACGCCTGGTACAGCGACTACGCAATACTTCGTCGTCTTACATTTAGGAGGCGTCGCATTGGTAGGACGGGAGAAAATATTATTAATGTCTTAGCTTACATAGAATTTAATAGACACATTGGAACTAAGGCGTTATCTTTAGATTTGGGAATATTCTGAACTACTGTTCGAAACATATTAAAAGACCACAGGTAAATAATTGCATTAACACATCCCTTTTAATAGGCACACAGTTTGCTATATGCTCGTTACTGTTTATTTTTAGACTACACCCCTATCATATAGGTTTGCAGCAGGCCCTGAACGAGGATGGATGGGTGTCAATGGATGTTAGGAATGATTCGTGAAAACAGGAATTTTTATTACAAATTCTATGGACTGACGAGGCTACTTTTAATAGTGATGGTAGGGTAAAACTACATAACAATCACTATTGGTCTGCTGAAAATCCATATTGGATGCGAGAAGTGCAGCACCAAGGCCGCTGGATGCTAAACCTGTGGTGTAGCATTATAGGCGGAAAAATTATCGGTCCTTTTTTTTTTATCGTGCGCTAACTGGTAATCTCCTCTTTTTTAAGTTTTTAATAAATGAGTTACTAGTCCTGTTAGAAAATGTGACATTGGACATAGCGAATCATGTATCTACAATTGGGCGGGAGTCCGCCACATTTTTTCCCTTAACGTGCGACACCATATTAACGAATATTTTCAAGAACGCTGGGTAGGAAGAGGAAGCCTATTTCCTTGGCGGGCCAGGTCACTCGATTTGACGTGTCGTGTCTCAACTTCTACTTATGGAGTCGCTTGAAGGACATTGTATTCCAAACTCCACCGACAACAAGATTTGACATGGAAAACAAAATCCGAGATGCAATTCGTCAACTACCAGCTGTGGAAATCGAAGCAGCAGTTTTATACACCCGAACAAGATTGGAAGACTGTTTGCAATGTGACGGAAGGCAGTTTGAACATTTATCGTGGCATCAAGTACTGAGATACAGCCGCTTACCTCGCTTATTTGCCCACCCGGTACATATATAGGTATAGAAGATTATGCACTATCACTATCGCTAATCGACTTATTAGTTCATTTTACAACGTTTGGCCAAGTTTCGCCAAGAACAGCCATAATGTTGTGTGTGTGTGTGTGTGTGTGTGTGTGTGCGTGTGTGCGTGTGTGTGCGTGTGCGTGTGTCGTGTGTGCGTGTGCGTGTGTGTGTGTGTGCGGTGGTCGTGCGTGCGTGCGTGCGTGCGCGCGTGCGCGCGTGCGCGCGTGAGCGGGCGCGCGTGCGCGATGCGCGTGCGCGTGTGCGCGTGTGCGCGTGCGCGTGTGCGCGTGTGCGGCGTGCGTGCGTGCGTGCGTGCGTGCGTGTATGTGTGTGTCTATAAGGTTATTTTAACACATCATGTATATGCAGTATTTTTATAACGTATAGAACGTATTTTGAAGGTAAATTGAGTGAGTTTGCACGAAAATAAATTTTTTACGTATGTAGAATGTAAATTTGTGTAAATGATACACCACTGGACTTTTTAATGAAGCGTTAGATATATGAAAGAATATTTGAATGTTGTAGAAAGATTTTCATGTTGAAAGCATTAAATTTGAATGAAAAATAATGCGTAAGTAAATTTTTACCGAGACGGCACTGGTAAAAGACTACCAGTTTGCCACTGGTCTTTTGCTGCTGTGTACAAAAAAATTCGGATTAAATAAATGGTTGTAGACGTATGAGTGAGTAAGATTATGATATATTTATATTATATTAATGTGCGGTAAGGAATATGTATGCATGCTTTGTTTGTAGAAATTTTGTAATATGGTGCAATAATCAAAAATTGAATGAATATTCAAGAATGAAGTTGCTAGAATTTGAATGAGTTGGTTAAATTGTGATTAATGTACAGAGTGAACATCATTACAAGTAATCGTTTTCAAGATGGATACGTTTATTTCGCATCGTGTCCGTCTTGTTCCGCTTCAGGAATTCAACGCGACAAATAAACGCATGAGATCTCAATTATGATAGGTGAATTTTAATGGTGGTAATATGGCGGGCAGAAGGTGTATAAGGGAGTGACAGAATCGTTCGGTTAGAGCTTAAGTAAGGGAGGTCGCGCGCGCGTTTTTGAAGGGACCTTAGAATGGTC
>JARFJB010001412.1:160000-225000 GCA_036346205.1 Vesta saturnalis
TGTTAATATAGTCAAACTGTGCGTTTTGTTTACGAAAACTGTGCGATTTGTTTACCGTGCGTAATGACGAATTTACTGAGGCTGTGTGTCGTGTGTTTTCGTCTATTTTCTACAGTGGTCGTAGGTAAAAAATCTTATAGCATTAATTTCCATGAAGGCATACACCTGTCATATCGTAAAGTTGTCCTCGATTAAAATTTCATGCATTTTCACAATAATTGACGTTACAGACTCAATTTGCAATATTTTTGAGCGATATTACATAATGTTTCAACTAAATGTATGTACTTTGAAAGTGCAATGTAAGATTACGATATCAAAGCTCATTTTTTTTTAATTTCACTTTGACATAGAGATTTATCATAAATTCTTACTATCGTATACTCAATATTTATTTCAAACTTATTTTCATGTAGGGTAGCTGGGGTGAATGGCGGCCATCTAAGCAATTTCAAGCATTGTGACTACTGTAAACATTAAAATTTCTGGATAAAGGCAAAAATAAAGTCTATGGACACTTCTGCAGTAAGTATATATTTTATTTAAAAAAAAAACATAGTTAAACTATTTTAAGGTAACTTAAATAAAATGCCTCACTGGCCGGAATTAACTGCACTTGGAGGGTAATTGCGGACATATGCCGGTATTACCAACTTATTCACAATGGTCACAAATGTAGTCTCTCTTTTCTTGATTTGTACATGCTTTATGAGCCCATTGACCACAGACGATGCACCTAAGCCAAATTTCGTTTTTCCCAAACTCTCCACACACAAGGCATACTTCCTCGTATATTTCGGGTTCACTTTCTTCATAGCTAGACTCATCAGAAGTGTCTTTTTCAAGTTCTTCAACTATTTTTTCTTGCGATTGACATTTTCGGCTGATCTTACTCCGCTTTGCAGGAGCAATTTTTTTACTCGCATCACAAACAACATTTTTACTTAATCCATTTTCTACTAACACACGTCTTGCTATTTTGGTCTTTTCAGAGCTTCTGGTCTTTTCTTTTCTCTGCTTTTCTTGCTTCTTGTTTTCTTTTTCTTCCAGTTGGTCCTTAAGTGGAGTGGAAGTAAATATTTCGGCATGCTGCTTTTTTTTATTTGCATTGTCTGCTTTCGGTAAAGTAACATTGCTGCATGAAGGCATATCTATTATATCCCGAAATGAAACTTCATGGGGCTCCTGACGCGTAATCCGTTCGGCATTCGCTCCTATGGGAACGTTTTGGTTAGGCGTTTCTCGGATCATTCTAATGTTATCCGAAGAAAATCGTCTTCCGAAAAGACATCAGGATTAATGGGAAATATTCCCGTAACTTCAAATCCCTTGGTTGCTTTTTCAGGTGTAGCGATCCTACTAAATGCTTTGTTGAACAATTCTTCCAGTTCTTTTGTGCTAATTTTTTCTCCAGGTCGACTTTTTAGAAACTTGTCGCATTCGGAGTTGTATGCCGTTTTTAATGGCTTATAGAATGTTACATCTAATGGTTGGATTCGGTGCGAACTGGGAGCATTTTCCCTACAGAAATTGTATGCTCTGAGGATGCAATGGCTAGCGTGATTATCAATGATCAATAAAACGGGATCATCTTTTGTTGATTTTATAAAACTTCTAAAATGATTAAGCCACTCCACAAATAAGGTTTCATTTATCCAGCCATTAGGCGAACAAGCATAATATGCACCAGGCGGTCCATTTCTTTTCAATTGCGGGTCCATCCTTTGACGTGCAAATATAAACATCGGAGGAATATATATTCCAGAGGCACTACAACAGCACATCACTGTTGTTGTTTTGCCTCTTTCTGCGCTTGTAGCAAAACCGACCCTTCTTTGGCCCCTCTCAGCTAAAATTTTGGCCGAAACTTGAACTGTAGTAATACCAGTTTCGTCGGCATTGAAAATACGCGCTGAAGCAAACTGATGTCTTTCCATGACATTATTCAACTATGAAAAATATATAGAAACCTGTTCTCCATTGAAAGCCGTGAGTTTGTTTAAACTGGTAGGTTGTGGTTTTCTTACGGAAATTTCTGGATTTCTTTTTAAAAATCGTTCCATCCAATCTCTTCCTGCAGCTTTGTTTTTTTTTACAAATGAATGTTCTATGTTGTTTTGTTCTGCATATGTAAATGCACATTGTTTTATTTCTTGTGAAGTTAAACCATAAAATATCTTGGATAGCCTAATTATTTCTGCAACAAGCTCTTTTTCTACATCTTGAGAAAATACTGGGTTCCGTCCTAACACTGCTGCTGCAGTATTTCCATTTTTTAGACGATCCTGAAGGGTGGACCATGAGGCCTTTCTCGAAATTCGTTTATAAGTTCTAGGCATCTAAAACATAAAAACAAAATGTTAGGTGTGGCCGCGATTGCACCCTAATACATGGCCGACATTTCCCCCATTTTCAGAATGCATTCAAATCGCCATTGCTAGAAAACAAGTTGAAGTTACATTAAAATAAGTCGGGTTTTATTATCACTCACACTTATAACTATGATTTTATTAAAAAAATATTTAATTATTATCATACAGAGAATGCTGTACTTACCTTCAAACGTATTTAGTTTTTATAACAACACCGATGCTTTCAGATTTTTTTCGATAACTTTCAAACCACTAATTGAAACGGTATGATGATGAATACGTATAATCCATATAACCGATTGGCGTCTGTTTTGAATAGCGCGTGCGCTTTATTGCACTCTGTCTAATAATTTTTAGGTGGCCGGTATTTCCCACGTGGCCGGGATTCACCCCGGCTACCCTATTTCTCTTATTTCCCGTTTATTTCTATAGTACACCGCGTTATAATTAATTTCCCGAAACGCACAACTCACTTTTTCTTATTTTTAAATCCAAAAATCAAGCTGAAGGAGATTTTTTATAGGGATCAGACCAATATTAAGTGAAAGTACACATTTTAAACTTCCGATTTCCTAGTCAAAAGATTTTTTCTACATAATTTCAGCTTGTGGTTATCAGCTTTTGGAAAACAAATTTTTATCTGCTCTCAGCATTCATACAATAATACGAATTCTCTAATAAATATAATAATTTCCGTTTTCTTTCTCGTAAATACTTCATACATGTTTGTATACTACTATAGTCCCCTTTTTCGTTTCACTAAGAACATGCGTTTGTATGTGTGTTTGTGTGTGCGCGTGTTTGTGAGGCGCGTTAGTCGGCAGATGTCCACTCTGTTGCTTTCGAGCACAGCTTGAATTCAAGTTCATTTTTACTAGGCGTAATCAGCATCTCAAAAACATAAAAACATGTATTTTCGTTGAAAAATAATGATTCTACAATTAATAGTAGACGATTTTTGAAAAAAACAGTTTTTTGAATTTAAAAAAAAGCGCACTTTTTCAATCTGGGGACTTTTAAATACAAGTAAGTATATTTGAAGGTTTTATTCAAATCCATGACTTCCCTAATTAATTCCTAATAAACATACTGTATCACTTTATGAAATTGGACATTTTTGTGATGTTGGTAACTTATGTTCATATTCGCTGGTTGGCGGATAGTTACTTTGACTAGTGACAATAGCAGTGATGTATTGGTAACGAATTATTCCATGATGAAATCGATGGTAATGGTGAAAAGTAATATTGACATATCCCAATATCCGAAATTAAAATCTTTCTGAAAAGAAAAAATGACGGCTATAAGCCAAAGAAGTTAAACGTTCTTACTGATGAACAAGTCGATCAATTCCTAATTCAAGCTCCAGACGACGATTTTTGAATGGTTAAGGTGAGTAATATAACGTCTATAAATTTTTTGATAGATATTTTGACACTGTGTTCAATTTTTAGGTTGCACTGATCATGGGTATAGCAGGAGCGTGTAGAGGAAACGAATTAGTTGAATTATCAATCCACAATGTTAAACAGATTTAGGTTACTCTATCTTAGTTAATATAAAAAACACAAAAACAATATTGACCGAGTATTCGTTGTTCAGAATTCAGTGAATAACCCAGTCGATTTTATAAAACTATGCAGAAATTACATTGCTTTAAGGAAACCTGACACAAACCACTCACGATTTTTTGTCCGATATAAAGACCGGAGATGTTCAACTCAACCCATTGGAAAAAATACCTTTGGAAAACTACCCCAAAGAATTGCAACTTTTTTTAAACTCCCTGAACCCTCTTTATACACTGGTCATTATTTTCGACGCACGTCGACGCCTTTATTAGCCAATTCTGGGGCAAATGTCGACGTTCTCAAAAGAGACGGAGGTTGGAAGTCTTCTTCAGTGGCTGAGGGATATATTAAAAGCTCTATAAATAACAAAAAAATCATAGCAGAAAAAATTTTTGGGCATGAAAATGAAAAAAAAATTGATTTAGAAAACCAAATAAAACTATCAATGCATCTATCGTTACATCATTCATAAATGTTCTTAATTCTAAGGACAACGATTTTGGTAAATTTAATAACTGCACAAATGTAAATATATCCGTAAATGTTAATCAAAAGTAGATGTTATCTTAAATGTTAATTCCTGATTTATATTAATAAACCAAAATTTTTCGTTTTCAGAAGCGTCGTCAATTTGTGGAATTTACTTATATCAACATTATGTTTAACGTTAAGCATAGTTTTTAACATTGAATACTGGGCCCACAATGTAGAGGCAGCAAATTTATTTACCTTTTCATTAAAAAATACCAGCATCTTCGTTAGAATTTGTAATTTTCTCTTCACAGCACCACTTTAAAAATATATCATACTCTTTATCGTAAATTATACGAGATTTAGAAGGCAGTAAGTCTTCTAAAGCCTCTTCAGCGGCTTTTTCTAGATCAAATTCGTCGTACATCTTTATTACACTTTTGTAAACATTTTTTCAAATATGGCTACCGCTATTTACTAATTCTCATGCTAACCGACTGTTTTTTTTTCAAGCAAGATTTCTAGATAATTTTGTACAAATTTGTCACATTGACACGAACAAATTTGGAATTATTGTACATAAAAAATAAATACTTTGGAAGTGCAAAAAATAGCGTATATACTTCGGGACCAAAGTGCCTAAATCGCTTGAGTGGTTGTTGCCCTCGGGCTTCGCCCTCGAGGCAACAAACCCCACTCACGGGATTAAATGCTGCACCTTGGTCCCTCTATATACAGGGTTATTACAAATGAAGTTCCCAATTTCAATTATAAATATTATTGGATTAACCTGTTTTAAGACCATTTCAGTTGGTACCACTGGAAAGAAAAACTCATAAAGTTTTGTTTACGTTGATTTAAGTACGTATCAGCTATTTGTTAAAGTCAATTGTTGTCAATTGTGTAATGGCTGAATTTGAAGACAAGAAAGCATTTGATGTGTTGGATTATCGCATCAACCAATCAGTTATTAGTGTGCAACGTTACTTTAGAACCAAATTTAATGAAGATTCTCCTAGCAGTCACAAGTAGTACTTGAATTTTAAGAGAAATTGGTGCATTTGTAAAAATAAATCAGACAGTAAGCAATGACGCTGTAGAGCAGGTAAGGGAAAGTTTTACGCGTAGTTCACAGAAATCTACTGTTAAATGCAGCAAACAGCTTGATATACCACAGCCAACAGTTTGGAAAAATTTACGTAAACGTATAAATTTCAAGCCTTACAAACTTCAGCTTGTTCAAGCATTAAAACCAAAGGACAAAGTTATAAGACTTTCTTTTTTTGAGAACATTCATGGAAAATTTAAACTGTGTAAAATGTTTAGTCTTTAGTGATGAAGCCACATCCCACTTGTGTGGTACCGTGAACAAACATAATGTCATAATATGGGGTTCGGAGAACCCACACACCTACATCGAGCACTTACACTCCGAAAGTTAATTTGTCTTGTACTATCATTTACAACAAAATTTACGGGCCTTTTTTCTTTGTTGGACAAACAATAAATGGAATAAATCTTGGACATGATGACGGAATGGCTTCTACCGAAATTAGAACACGAATCCCTAAACTTCATTCTGAACTTCAAAATCGGCTGCCTGGCAGATGAATCGGCCGTGCAGGTCCAAGTGATGGTGCACTCTTGAACTAGCCTCCAAGATCTCCGGACATCACCCCCTCTGATTTTTTCTTGAGAGGATACATCAAACATAAAGTGTATACACCACCAGAAAGCATACCTGAGATCCAACAACGGATTACCAGAGCTATCGAAACAATCGACCTGAACACTCTTAACAAAGTATGGCAAGAGCTTGATTACACGCTTAACATCTGTCGTATCACAAGGGGTTCCCATATGGAACATTTATAATTCTTGGCACCTGGGATGAAAATTTTTAAGTTTTTCTTAAAATGTAACCATTTTATTTTTTTGTATAATAAATAAAACTAGATTTATGTGCACTTGAAATCATGAACATCATTTGTAATAACCCTGTATAATATACTATTACATACAAGATGTGTATTATCGGAAACGCCTCTGTGAAAAAGGGTCTTAAATTTATAAGCAAACCTGAACGTCATAAGTCGTTATTAACCTGTTTTTAATTATGAGTCATAATTAAATTTTGATGGCCATTTTTATAATTGGCGGGAAATTTTAAATCGTATTCTAAGAAGGAGCCCCCATGCTATCTCATAAGCTAGATCTAGGACACCGGAATTTGCCTCGGATCTTTGCTGCAAAATTCCGCAGACGATTTGCTGTTAATTAAGAGTAATAATTAAATTTTGCAGACTAACTTGTTTTGTCGGGCATCTTGGAGACCATTTTTGTTTTTGTCGGGAAATTTGAAATTGAATTCTGGTAAGGTGGGCCCTCATACTAACTCATGAGACAAATGTGACACTATTGCGTTTTGCATAGAGTAATAAAACTACCTATAGGTACAATAAGAAACATAATCAAGCTTGAAATCAGAGGCATCTATATTATTTTACATAGAGACTGTCTTATCGAAAAAATATCAAAAACGGCCTTAACAAATCCATACAACGCAGTGTTTTTAATGCTACGTTGAGGTTACACACGCACGCGCACACACACGACAGTTGTACTAATGAAATTAACGTGTGACGCTATTGTCGCGTTTTTCATAGTGATTCAAACAGTTAAATTAGTTAAAATGCTATACAATAACAAATATAACCAAACTTGAAATCAAGCCTCTATATTATTTTACATACATCTGTTTATCGGAAATACCTCTGCCTAAAGAGGGTCTTAGATTTATAGACAAGTTAAGGTGTAAGGGTTAAAATCAAAAAACGATCACTTACCTCGTATTGAAAGAACGCCTTGGCAGGGGAAACAGCTTGGTTTTGTTGCTTACACTCACAACACATACACTTTCGACGTTTTGTTTATAAATGAATAATATAACGTACCTACAGGCTTCCAGCAATCATTAATATAAAGTAATTGATATCGGGATTTCCCAATTATGTAACCACAATAACAAGCTTTCACTATTCAAGTACATCTAATGTGCTTGGAAAAACCCTAATTAGCTAATTACGTGAAAGTTAGATTAAAAACGCACGATTTTTAGGTTAGATCAATACTCGCGCGCATTGACCTAACCTAAACCATTTTGTTTTTTATAGATATAATTTTGAGATTTAACGTAATGTAAATATAGAATAAATAAGATCGTTGACCGATCAACTGATCTTTTAGCACATCATTTTATTGCAAATACGTGCAAATATTTGAAGTTTTGTAGGAAACATCGGAGCGAGGATTTAATTCACTGATTTGCGATAACAGATAAGAAAGTTTTTTTGTTTGTTTGGAACTTAGCTGTGAACCATTCCCATTTAGGTATACAACCCCTATATTGACATTTATAAACATTCTGGCGCCCATTTAATTTTAAGACCCTTATTGTGTTTTAAATATTATGAGCTATCCTAAACGCATAAATTAGTAACACGGCCCCCTTTTCCACTGAGCTACCAATCTACTGCCATTTTCGCCCGTAACATATCAAGAATACTATAATACCAGACTACACAAACATTTAGTTTATCCAGAACGCCTGTATAAAAATATAAATATTCCAGTAAACAAAACGTTCCTGAAGGTTTAATACCTTATACAACCCTCCTGAGATAAGAGATTCACCAAGTAACATCCACCACAACTTCTAAGGCAGTCAAGAACAACACAGACCCCTTGTCAAAGTATAAATCGCTCACTTATAAAAGCATTCAACATGTGAACATCCATCAAACAATCTCAGCTCCACCACCACATTAGTCGTCATCCTTAATACAGATAGATACACCAGAAAGAACCCTCTCATTCTAATTTCAACTAATTACTAAAAAAAATTAGAAAAGCATCTTATTAATTAAATAAGTCACGTCAAAAATATAAAAATATGTTAAAATTGTATTAAAGCAGTCATTCAAACACACAAATATCGGTTCTCTTACCGGTCTGTATATTCCCCGTATAAAACGTTTACGTTTATGCCTTTATCTATTTGAAAATATTTCAGCGAGCAATAAAATGTTATCGCGCATTTCTTAACTGTAAAATATATATACTTCTATACAAGTTACCAAACGGACATAATACATATTTAGTATTATCAGAGTATAGGACAATATATGTATAAAACCTTTACTGTTTATTGGCTAGGGTGAAACCCCAGATAGCAATCGATCAGCCCTGTCTAGAAGAACCCACGCCCATCCTTCGATTTCGAGCTAAAGCCATGGTAAAACATAATAAAAATAAACATAGCCCATTAGGAACTTACAAGGTAAGTGTGGAAATAAAAGCAACCTAAAGCAAAATTGGCTTCAAGCAGTTGGCCAATATCTACCTACCATAGTACTAACGATTAATATACGAGAAATTCTTATTCTTAAAACAAATCGTTCCTGATTTATAAATCAAAGTTAATTTCTTAACAAATAAAATTATCTAGGTAAATTATACGCGAGATGTACTGAATGATCATCTGTTTTAATACAATTTTATCATTACTGTATTTATAAATTACAATTTTACAATTAAACATAAAATATTTTCATTTCAGTTGGTTTTTCTTGTATTTAAATTAAAAAACAGTTAAAAATGCCTAAATCTTGGTCTTTAATAAATAGTATGGAAGTATATTTTGGTACATTATGGCTTTAATTTAGAAATGTTCACTCGAAACAAATTTAATTTTAGGTTTTAGCATTGTATGAATATAAAATATTAAATAATAGCAACAATACTCATTTTGTACATGAAAAACAAGCAATACACAGGATATTTAGCTCTTGCTTTAACCTTCTGAAGTACAAAAAGGTCAAAAAGAAGGCACAAAGGGTAATAATTAAATACCTCTGTATATTTTAGCACTGTAAAATGTTACTGTATGGAATATAATTCAAGCAGTGTCATATTTAATTTTTTTTGTTTTTAACAGTAAAAATGAGTATCACAAGAATTTTATAAACAAATACTTTGCCATCGTAAATACATTTCTAAAAAATCAGCACACACAACATGAAAGTGAATGCTAAATAATTATATACAAAAGAATAGTAAACTTGCCACTTGCATAGCAAAACTTTAAAAATAGCTTAATAAATAGCTTCCTGTTAATATTTACAACTATTGAAAATTGAAAAATAACCAAATCTGGCTTATAATTGATAAATCAAGTAGTCCTACATTCTTTTTTAATCACTGTCACCTTTTAAACTGCTTTGTTCATTAAACGTTTCACTCTTAATTATTTCCTCTTCTTGTTGATCTAATTTAACATCTTCCATATTTACACCTTCATTTTCTGTATGAACAACAGTACCATCGTTTATTTCAGTAGGTAATGTAGCATTTACTTCATCTTCTGGATTTTGGTCTTCTTTGGCCATTTTTAAGTTTTCTACAGATATCTCTAAACCACCATTCTCAGAAATATTTGAATTCTCATTAACCATAACTTCATTATGTACAGCATTTTCATCATCAGCTTTAATATCCTTCAAACCAGAATGTGGTTCAGCTTCATCTTGACCTAATTCATTTTCTTGTGTTACTTCTTTTTCTAATTTTTTCTGTTCAAAATTCTTTCTCATTCTATCTTCTATCTGTTGTAATTCTGTTGATATTTCTAACCTTCGTTTTTCTATGATTTCTAAAAAAAACAATATTAATTTGCTAGCAAATAAATTGTTAAAATAGGTACTTACTATCTACATCAACTTTACTTTTCTCTACAAGTGCTTTGGTAGGTTCATTTATTCGCCTTGGTAAATAGTAAATGTGTGGTTTTGCTTTTGTTAAAATAAAATTTGATCTAGGTTTCTGTCGTTCTTCCCATACTGCATACTCCCGCATTCGAGTCATCTTTAACTCAATCATTTTAATTTCAGCTTGCTTTCTTTTTCTATTAAAAAATAATTCTTGCCGTTCTTTTTTAATTTCTGCTTTTTCACGTATTTCATGCTCTTCAATTTTTTTTTCCACCTGCGCTCGTTTTTGTTCCTAAAATATAAATATAAGCAACCAACCATAAAAAATATAAAATACCTTTGATTTTAATTTGGTTTCTTCCTGTTGGAATTTTTGTAATGTACCCAATAAAGCACCGAACATTCTACGATTTCTCGCTTTTGATTTTTCATCAGTGCTTTGAGCAGCTAATGCATCCTGCCTACTGGGAACTTCACGAGGTGTAACTATAACTTTACTAATTAACTGTTTTTGTGGTTGTTGTAAAAGTTCGTCTTCATAATGCATGGGTCTATCGGATAACCTCTTAAAAACTGATGGTCTTCTTTTATTCTGAGGTTCGTCATTTTCATGATTGAAGTTTCTTGCTCGATTTAAAGTTGAAATTCGTGGTCTACCCCTACTATTTTCTTCATTTGATAAATTCCTTTTAATACCTGGTCTAGGAATTATCTCTGATGGATCTCTACCTATTAAACGCTTTATATTTTCATCTACACCTTTTAAACTACATTTAGCTTGTTCTAATTCTGACTGCAACACACCGAAGGATTTTAAAATTTCAGTACCCATTGCACTAACTATGCCCCTTTAATTAAACACATAACAGTTTTCTAAATCCAAACACGCATTAGTTAAAATTTATTAATTACATAGTTAAGAATTTTTTATTATGTTGGGAAAAGTGCCAACAACACTGCTAGCGTTTCAAAACGCGCGAATTAGAGAGTTTTAAAAATTCTAATATACTACATTTGTTCAAAATTCAAATGAAAACAAAACGGAAACAATTTAGAACACTATGTTTAATCATAAATTAAACAATTTTTATTTTTATCAAAATCGGTAGAGGTGCAACATGTCCAATTACTGTAAACAGTTTTAGATTAATTTCAATTACTTATACAATTTAAACAGTTTCATTACATAATCATATGTTTTGTAATGAACGAATATGTTCAAAAGTAAACATGCAAGGTGTCCCGGAGAGGTCTTTACAACGCTCTTCCACATAGAGTAACCTCAAAACAAGTGGATTTAACTAAACTTACCTTAGTTCAAAAGTTGATAATATACGAGCTACAAGTTCAGTAAATAAATCACATTTTCTTTAATATCTTTCGACTAATTTGAGCTAATTTCACAAAATTTAATATACAGGGCTTTTTGGGATGAGAAGTTCAAATTTGTCAACGATTTTGTTGTATCTCCTAGAGATGGTCACAAGCGACGTCTGTCTGTGTTTGTGTTTGTGTCAGTGTATGTGTCTGTGTCTGTGCCTGTGTCGGTCCTTTGCCTGTGTCCCTGTCTGTGTCTGCGCCTGTGTCTGCGTCTGTGCGTGCGTACACACGCCTGTGCGTGTGACTGTGTGTGTGTGTGTGTGTGTGTGTGTGTGTGTGTGTGTGTGTGTGTGTGTGTGCTGTGTGGTGCGTGTGCATGTGCGTGTGCTGTGCGTGTGCGTGTGCGTCGTGCTGTTGTGCGTGTGCGTGTGCATGTGCGTTGTGCGTGTGCTGTGTGTGTGCGTGTGCGTGGTGCGTGTCGTGTGCGTGTGCGTGTGCTGTGCGTGTGCGTGTGCGTGCGTGCGTGTGCGTGTGCGTGTGCGTGTGCGTGTGCGTGTGCGTGTGTGTGCGTGGTGTGTGTGTGTGTGTGTGTGTGTTGTGTTTGTGTGTGTGTGTGTGTGTGTGTGTGTGTGTGTGTGTGTGTGTGTGTGTGTGTTATAAGGTTATTTTAACACATCATGTATATGCAGTATTGTTATAACGTATAGAACGTATTTTGAAGGTAAATTGAGTGAGTTTGCACGAAAATAAATTTTTTACGTATGTAGAATGTAAATTTGTGTAAATGATACACCACTGGACTTTTTAATGAAGCGTTAGATATATGAAAGAATATTTGAATGTTGTAGAAAGATTTTCATGTTGAAAGCATTAAATTTGAATGAAAAATAATGCGTAAGTAAATTTTTACCGAGACGGCACTGGTAAAAGACTACCAGTTTGCCACTGGTCTTTTGCTGCTGTGTACAAAAAAATTCGGATTAAATAAATGGTTGTAGACGTATGAGTGAGTAAGATTATGATATATTTATATTATATTAATGTGCGGTAAGGAATATGTATGCATGCTTTGTTTGTAGAAATTTTGTAATGTGGTGCAATAATCAAAAATTGAATGAATATTCAAGAATGAAGTTGCTAGAATTTGAATGAGTTGGTTAAATTGTGTGATTAATGTACAGAGTGAACATCATTACAAGTAATCGTTTTCAAGATGGATACGTTTATTTCGCATCGTGTCCGTCTTGTTCCGCTTCAGGAATTCAACGCGACAAATAAACTCATGAGATCTCAATTATGATAGGTGAATTTTAATGGTGGTAATATGGCGGGCAGAAGGTGTATAAGGAAGTGACAGAATCGTTCGGTTAGAGCTTAAGTAAGGGAGGTCGCGCGCGCGTTTTTGAAGGGACCTTAGAATGGTCAGTGCTGAATTTTGTTTATGAAAATTTTAGTTCAGCAGTACGTGTATAAGCGACTGCAGTAACCCATAAGGGAATAAATCATATATAGACATTTATAAATAAATGGTTTAAGTTTTAAACATAGAATATCACGAACCGTAATCTTAACTTATTTAGTATTTGATAGAAAGATCACAATAACGGTTCAAACTGACATAAACATACAACGAAACTAACTTAGTGGTTAATAACTACTTACTCTAAACTAGAATAAAACACAGTAGTTTCGTGATGTATGAAGTAGAAAATTTATTATGAAGTGGTGTATCGTAACGTTTCGGGAAGCTGACATATTTCCAAAAACATATGTTTTGTTCCCTTCATCAGACTATCATTTAACATCATATCAATCCAACACAGTCGTAGTTATATATATGGGCTTAACATCATAAACTACAATTATAGATCTAAACGTAGAAGTTATATTTAACAAACTATAAGATAGTAACTTACCAGTAAAAATAAGGCTATTGATACATATAATATCTGCAGTCTTGTACATTTAATAACTAACAATAAAATTGGGAGATGGAGTAAACAAATGTAACATCAAACATCTCCAAAACCCCTGAAAGTGATTTGTATATTATGTCAAAAACTTTTCACATTATTACAATCATAACTATTATATTACTAATTACCGTTATAAACGGGGATTAAAACCCGCATCATACGTAATAATCCAAAAATAAATCTTTAAATAAGTTTTATTCAACCAAACCTTGTGAAATTTTAACGGTTCTATTCAAACACGTGCGACGGAAACAATGTCAATTGTAAAAGTGAAAATCTTCAGACAGAACATTACCAACTTAACTAATTCTAGAACATGCAACTTCTAAAAGTAACAACCCCAAACTAACGTTACCTTATTAAACATTTTTAATTAAGTTCGAATAAATGTTACTTAAATTATTGATATCCGTTCTGTAATTAACCGTATTAAATTTTTGGGTGTAAAACATTTCTTTGAATAACCTTTTGTGGAGGTTGTTTTCATAAGCTAGAATTTGTTTACCATCGAAATCAAAATTATGACCAAATTGGACGTAGTGGTTGCATAAAGCAGTATTATCCAATTTATTTTTAATAGAATACATGTGTTGTTTAATACGTTTTTTAACATATTGTGAAGTTTGTCCTATATATGATTTAGGACAATTTTTACAATCAATTTTATATATTAGGTTAGAACGGTCATCAATTGGTACTTTAGTTTTAAGTTTGGTATGAAAGTTATTGATGGTATTGAAGTTTTTAAATGAAATTTGTGTTTGTTGAGTTTTCTTCAGTACAAATTGTTTAATTTTATCTGTAACTTTAGAAAAAAACTTTTTATTGGTATTATGCAATTTATCAGTGTTTTTATTATATTTGTGTCTATTATATATCCAGTGCAATCTTGCTTTAATGTGTTTATTGATAAACAGAATTGGGAAATTATTTTTAATTAGAGCATTTTTAATTTTTTCTAAGTTATCAGGTCGAAATTTTGGGTGTGATAATTTAATAATATAATATAATTGTAGTTTATGATGTTAAGTCCATATATATAACTACGACTGTGTTGGATTGATATGATGTTAAATGATAGTCTGATGAAGGGAACAAAACATATGTTTTTGGAAATATGTCAGCTTCCCGAAACGTTACGATACACCACTTCATAATAAATTTTCTACTTCATACATCACGAAACTACTGTGTTTTATTCTAGTTTAGAGCAAGTAGTTATTAACTACTAAGTTAGTTTCGTTGTATGTTTATGTCAGTTTGAACCGTTATTGTGATCTTTCTATCAAATACTAAATAAATGGTTTAAGTGTGAATTGAAAGGAGATAATAATGATTTCCTTTCAAGAAATTTAAAAAGTCTTAAAGCAGATTTAACAATAAAACAGCAAAATATTCAGTTACGTGTTCAGTAAGCGTGAGAGCCAATAAATAAAGACAGACTGAAGTAACCCTTTAAATAATCGGATAACAAGTTTGTTAATTTAGTTAAGAGTAGTGGTTATCATTGACCGTGAATAAAGTACATGTGTACAATCGTTAGTAATATAAATCGATTGTATAAAAGCAGCTAAGAATTTTAATATTTATGTGGAAACAGTTATTGTGACAAACGTTTACGTTGAAGGGCAAACATTAAAGCATAACAAGTTATGCTATGTTAAAGTAAAGAGCCCATGTGAATAAAACTGAGCTGGCAAGGGCAAATTTAAAAAGAATTACTGCAAGCAGATCACATGGAATTCATTATATCACGGATAAAGGATTAACTAACATAAATCGTAAGAAATGGTTTTAGGTTTCGTTTAACAATTGCCAGTACGATTATCTTTTAAGTTCATTTTTGCTTGTCGAGTTAATAATTTTTTTATAAGTAAAAGGATAATCGAACTTTATCTATTTTGTTGTCTAGTATATAAGGTTTTGGGGGAATTTTTAATCTATAAGAATTGATTTTTTTGAAACCACGTGATTGTACATATTTACATTTGAAAACTTCAATTATTAATAGGTAATATATATATATATATATATATATATATATATATATATATATATATATATATATATATATATATATATATACCTATTAATAATTGAAATTTTATTTTAACTATATTGAATTATTTGACCGTCAGTAAAATGCAGAACACGAATAACAGAATATTTCCATTAAGTATAAATTACACATTTGAAGTATTAAAATTTAAACCTATTGATGAATGTTTAAATACGATGTTTAAAGATAAAGTATTCATAAAATATAAAAAGTACACTTTTTATTTTAATACTTTTCTAAATTGGGTAATGCTTATCTAATGCAGTTTTATAACAGTTAGAAGTATAAATTTATCTGTATACAAGGGATACTCAAAAAGTATTCAAATTAGCGGTTTATGACTTGAAATTTTCGTATGTACGAAGTGTGTTCAATAAGTTTACGACGCCGGTAAATTTCAAAATTTTCTTAAGCTTTTGGATAAATTCATTTTCAAGTGTGATTAACTTTGAGTTGCGAATGGTTCTACTGAGTAGGCTGCAATCCTGTCTTCCACAGCAACATAGAATTATTTTAACATCCTGCCTAAGACTATTTTAGAAAAATTCAACACTGTGGTGGCGCCTAGAGACAGTGTTCCTGGACTGAACACTGTTAGTTGTAGATTATGGTAAGTGTAAGGTTCTCCGGTAAGCCTGCAAGATACCTAGTGCGATTTGGACGTCTAACAGTGTGTGTGTGTGTGTGTGTGTGTGTGTGTGTGTGTGTGTGTGTGTGTGTGTGTGTGTGTGTGTGTGTGTGTGTGTGTGTGTGTGTGTGTGTGTGTGTGTGTGTGTGTGTGTGTGTGTGTGTGTGTGTGTGTGTGATGCATGCGTGTCTGTGTGTGTGTGTGTGTGTGTCTGTGTGTGTTCGTGCGTGTGCGTACGTAGTTGTGTGTGTGTGTCTGTGTCTCTGCATGACTGTGTGTCTTTATGCCTGTGTGTCTATGCGCCTGCGCTTCTGTGTCTGTGTGTCTTTGTATCTATTCGTCTGCTACCTGTGTCCCTTTGTGTCTGTGTATCTGTGTGTCTGTGTTTTGGGTGTATCTGTGTCTGCCTGTCTGTGTGTTTGTGTGTCTGTGTGCCTGTGCGGATGCGCTTCTGTGCGTCTGTGTGTGTATGTCTGTGTGTCTATATATCTGAGTGTCTATGTGTCTGTGTCCGTGTCTTTGTGTCTGCGCGCGCGTGCGTGCGTACGTGGTTTTGTATGTTGTGTATGTATGTCTGTGTATCTCTGTGTGTGTGTGTGTGTCTTCCACAGCAACATAGAATTATTTTAACATCCTGCCTAAGACTATTTTAGAAAAATTCAACACTGTGGTGGCGCCTAGAGACAGTGTTCCTGGACTGAACACTGTTAGTTGTAGATTATGGTAAGTGTAAGGTTCTCCGGTAAGCCTGCAAGATACCTAGTGCGATTTGGACGTGTAACAGAGTGTGTGTGTGTGTGTGTATGTATGCATGCGTGCGTGTGTGCGTGTCTGTGTGTGTGTGTGTGTGTGTGTGTGTGTGTGTGTGTGTGTGTGTCTGTGTCTCTGCATGACTGTGTGTGTGTGTGAGTGTGTGTGTCTGTGTGCATGTATGTCTGTGTCTGTGTATCTGTGTGTATGTGTGCCTGTGGGTGTGTGCGTGTTCGCGTACGTGCATTTGTGTTATGTGTGTGTATGTATATCTGTGTATCTGAGTGTGTATATGTCTGTGTGTGTGTGTCTGCCTGTGTGCCTGTATGTCTGTCTCTGTGTTGGTCTGTCTGTGTGTCTCTGTCTGTGTCTGAGAGCATGTGTGCCTGTATGTCTGTGTGTATGTGTGTCTGTGTATGTCCGTGCGTGCGTTCGTAAGTGGATTTGTGTTGTGTGTGTCTGTATGTCTATGTATCTATGTGCCTGTGTGTCTGCGTGTCTTGTCTGTCTGTATCTCTCCACCCCTCCTCTCTCTCTGCCTGTCTGTCTGTCTCTCTCTCTCTGTGTGTGTATGTTTGTCTATGTATCTATGTGTTTGTGTGTGCGTGCGTACGTGTTTGTATGTGTATCTGTATGTCTGTCTTTGTGTCTATGTGCCTGAGTGTTCGTGTGTCTGTGTGAATGAGTGTGTTTGTGTGTGGGTGCGTGTTGTGTCTGTGTGCGTGTGTTTGGATGTATGCTAGTATCCATGATAACTCTAGAACGACACCACGTACGTACTTAAGGTTTTCATTTCTCTTGGATCTGATTAGATTTTGGGAGAAATTGAGCGGCGGTGAGGGGCTATTAGCAGCAGTTTGGGGTTTTTATCAAATATTCTGAAACAAGTGATATTTTAAAGATATAAAAATACCTTAAATATATAGATTAAGTATGTGGTATGCAATTTTTTGATGAGACGTGTAATTTAGCGGCCAAAAAATTCCCAAGATAGAGTTTAAATGTTAGTTCTAATGTTTTCAATATTTGAATCGATTAATTTTATAAGAAAATGTGTAGACATATTTTTTAAGAAAATTAATGTCACATAAGCTTTCTTTACAAAGTTTGTTAGTATAAAGCATAGTACGCCTAAAAATTAATTTAAAAAGATAGAAAATGCATAAGTTGTGTTTTCCGTACTTGACAGGGACGGGTGACTTTGGAATTGACTTGAAATTTGTCTCGGAGTACTATCCTGAATTTGAGTTATTAAAAAAATGTTGGCTTGATCATTATACAGGAAGAAACAAAAGTTCCTTTTTTACCCTTAAATACTTAACGCCATGTAGAAAAATTGAGTCGGTGTGAAGTATGACTTTTTCTTAACAAGGTGTTTTTCATTGACGTCAATATCTGCGTTTTAAGAGAAGCTCCAAATTTGTGTTGCAGTATTTCAATGTGATTAATAATTACATTATCTTTTCGAGTAGCCTAAGCAAAACGTCCAATTTAATTATCTAGTAGAGTTATTTGGTTGCGTAGTTAACGAGCAATGTTAAGCAAAGTGTCACTATACTGTCATTGCAGAATACATTCTTTAAAAGTTTTTCGTTTAACAAAAAAGACACCAGAAGATGTTGCACATGCTGTTGCATTTAATGACGATGGCCGCAATGTACGATACATTGCAGAATTCTTGGGTAAACCTAAAAGTACTGTACAAGACGCTATCAGTCGGTTTCGCCAAACTGGTGAATACACGCGACTTGCTGGATCAGGGAGACCGCGTGTTACCAATCAACGTGGTAACCATTCTATAAATCTAACAGCATTACGAGATCGTATCATACCTTCTACCGTTATTAGCCGTAGAATTCAGGACGTACGTGGTAGTATAGCCCCTGCACGAACCATCTAGCGTAGGTTACAAGAAGGATTGATTGTAACAAACTTCGAACGTGTTAATAATTCACCTCTTTGTAGGCAAGTAACGTGCATTTCGTGCAGTGTGTTGCATATCTAGCTGCATAGATACATGCATTTAATTATTTTAACTAGAACTCGTACGCATATCGTTTGGACATATTCATGCGCAAATGGTACTTTAGCGATGCTTGGTTGACAATATTGGGTACGTTCAAACGACGTCAGTTGCTTAGTTGTAGCGCTAAACGGTTGGAAGTCAGCTGTTGGGAACATTTTGAACGCACTGTTAAGATGTAGCGAAAAGTGACAGTTAACTGACAATTGTGTCTTTTATGTAAAACGTTTATTTGTTTATCTACAATAAATAAATCTTAGAAAAAGTGTGGGCTATGGTTTATACTCAGGAAATAATAATTTTGGAAGAGCTGATACAAGATGACCTTCATCTGGAAATGATTAATGCTGCAGTAGATAATTTAATAATGCAGCCAGTGAGCATAGTGGAGCACTGAAGTATTGAACCAGTTCGCAATGAAGATTATTATGATAATGTAGTACCACACTCTTGAAGATTTTCATAACCATTTTAGAATGACTAGAGCAACGTTTCAGGTAAATTCACTTCATATTATCATTATATTTATCTATGCATTATATGTCTCTCAATATTATGTTAGGTAATTGTTTTAGAATTTTTAAGTAAATTTCAATTTAATAATTGCAGAGTTTGAAAATCCAACTTCGGCAAGCAAATGTTGAAAGGATTAATGAACGAGTTTCATTTGAAAAGAAATTATTATTTACAATTTGGATGCTATCAAAACCTGCAAGTTTTATAGCAGCTGGAGATAGATTTAACATTACTAAAAGTACTTGTCATCAAATATTTTTTGATATAATTTCCTTCATTGCAAATTTAAAGAGTGTAAAGATTGTTTGGCCCAGTGAAAACAAAAGATAACACACCATAAGGGCGTTACAAAGTAAATCAGGTAAATAGATAAACTATAGACATTGCTATAGGTAACATTCAGTTTAATGATCACAGATTAAGTTCCGACTTCATAAAATTATTATTCTTGTTGTATACATTTTAATGATTTTAGGTATACCTGGAATTATAGGTGCCATATAGCCATTAAAGCACCCCCCTCTCCCTAATTCGGTAGATTACTACGATAGAAACAATTATCACTCAGTCATTTTACAAGCAGTTTGTAATGACAGGAAGGAGTTTATTGCTATTTTTGTTGGGATGCCAGGACGAGTGCATGATGCTAGAGTTTTCAGACAAAGTGACTTATATACTCTGATTACTAAAGATAATACAGCAGTACATGAAAATGAACATTTTCTTGTAGATGCGGCATACCCTTTGTCGCAATACCTTTTAACAACACATCGAGACAACGGTCACTTGAGCGAAGGTGAAATTAGATTTAACACAAGAATGAGTTCTGTTCGATCTATGGTAGAGCAAGCATTTGGCCCCTTAAAATGCAAATTTCGTCATTTAAAATATTTAGATATGGCAAGAATAGACTTTGTGCCTGCTGTTATTACAGCTGCTTGTGTATTACACAATTTTATAATTATGAATGACAGTATTGAGAGATATGAAGAAAATATTTGTATTATACCTACACAAAATGAACATGATTACTTAATAAACAATGTTGAGGGGAATGGTGATAATGTAGCCGAAGGAAAAAGGGATTATATTGCATCCCTTCTTCACTAAAGCTTTTTATGCAGAATACCTATTTTTAATACAATAATGTTAAAATACAAAAATAAATAAATGTAAAATATAATTAGTGAATAAAAACTAAGGGAAGGAATTGTGGAGAACAACAAATTACCAAAAGAAAAAATTGAGTTACTGAAGAAAATGTTTGAACTTAACCATAATAAGTGTATTATGGTTAGGTTCAAACATTTTCTTCAGTAACTCAATTTTTTCTTTTGGTAATTTGTTGTTCTCCACAATTCCTTCCCTTAGTTTATTTAACCCTGATAGTTTTCTTCTTCAATTTCTAACTGTCTTTTTCTATAAACATCTAGACGTCTTATCTGATGTGATTTAGAATGTGATGATTTGGTAATTTCACAATCAGATCTACTTGTGGTACTAGTTCCAGAATTACTGAAAATGTCGGCAAAACAGACCGGTTCACTTCGTTGAGATGTTATTTTACCTAGCTGTGTTGATGTTATTCAATTTGATGGCAAATTTACTGTTTTGTCTTCTTGAAGCATGTCTTCAAAATATGAGAAATATTCCCAATTTATACCGACAGCCCCAGTTGTTTTTTTCTTGTTGTTGTCCAAAATTGTGCGATATATTTTTTTCATATTCCTAATTTTCCTGTCTAGAGCATCTGCATCTACTTTATAGCCTTTCTTCCTCATTTTCACACTAATATGATCCCATATTTTTTTTTTCACTTTTGGGTTTCTTAATTTACGAAGTTCAGCTTTATATTCATCCAAAAAAAAGAATACTTTTGTTTGTTCATACAAATTTTTCTCTACCTGAATAAAACAGGAAATTATCTTTTCAAATGATATTAAGATGCAAGTTATTAACTCACCTTTGGTAATAAGTTGTGTATCACCATCATCTTGTTCATTAGCATTTGTTAATAATATCAATTTCATCGACTGCTTCGACATTTATTTCCAATTCATTTTCAATGTGTTCAATAGAGAAGTTTCTGCAAACTCCAAGTCGAAAACAGTTTTTATGTCGTGTGAGGGTTACATATATCAATGCATTATCTACAATAGGTGTAGCAGTATAAACCAATTGTGGTAATATGTTGTACTTAAACTTAAAACATGAGTAATGTACGTACCTACCTTCTTTATTTAATAATAATATTTTGCCATTTTCTATTATTGGTGAACCATTTTGGTTTACTACCAAACTATGAGAAATTCGCGTCACGCTCATTATTCAGAAAGCTCTTAGCTGTTTTTAACCACAAAATAAATAAGATATTAACCGTACTTCAACACCTATTAATTATGGATTTTACGTGCAAGTGATATTTTGCGATGTTCTGCGCATGCAGATAAAAACGTGTCGTAAGCGTGAATTATTCCCGCTCAGAAGTAAACTCAACGGTTTAACTCGTTCGTTGTGAGCGATACCAAATACCTTATGGTATTTGGCGATACTTCTAGATGGAAGCGCTCACTCAACAACTCAGCAGTTGACGTCGTCTGAACGTACCCATTTTTAAGCAGGATGTAAGCATCAAGCATCCATTTTCGCTTTGTTAAATACTTTGTATTAAAAGTGCTATAAATTTTATGGTGAGTTATTTTACAATGTTTGAGACGTTTGCATTTCAGGCACTTTTTCTATTCTTACTTTCATGTTTACGTTTTATTTTTTACTTTAACTTCACCTTTACACGTTTAAACACATCTAAAGTTCACTCGTTTAACTTATCCCGATGACGTCATGTATGCATTAAATCACGAAATGACCGTCGTCTGTAATCTAAATCAAAAATATGAGCACTGATACCAACCTTTCCACAAAACAACTTTCCTTTATTTGCTTATACGTTGATTGAGGTTACGTACGCTCGCCGGTTGGTTTGTTTCTTCATTTATTCATTCCTTCTTGAGTTAATATTGTAAAAGATCGGTTCTTTTCAGAACCGCATTACTTTGTAGTGTTCATTTAAGGTAAAGATGAATTCGTTTTACAGAAAGAGATAACATTTATGTTTTCATTTGTAGCACATCAACATGTCTCGTAGGTCAATTACCGTAGACGAATTGATCCATAACTTAGTCGAATACTTTAATAAAGAAAAACAGAACAACGGGCCCTTATCACCATTAACAGCAGTGCATGGAAGGGTTAGCGATGCTTTGAAAATTGACACGAAAACTATTTCTAATGCTTTACGACGACATCAAAATCAAGAAGAAAACAAGGAAAATGAACCTCAACGAAAAGTCTAAAACAAAAGACATGGATCAACGACAAAAAGTGAAATCCGTACTACAATTTACAACATGTATATTAACCATGAACATGTTACATTAGATACGCTCTTAACAAAAATTAAAGAAAGAGGTATCGTTGAGTGTAAAAGGACTAGCCTCTATCACGTTTTGTTGGACATTGGATTTCATTTCAAGCAAACTAACAATAGAAAAGCTCTTTGCGAAAAAACTTCAATAGCATCGATGAAGTTAAAATTTTTGAGAAATTACATCACTTATATGAAACAAGATATCTACAAGCAGTTCGTTTATCTCCACGAAACATGGATATTTGCAAAAGGAAGCAACAAAAGAATATGGCAAGATTCCAGTTCAAAATGCTTTAAGAATCTTAGTGGGGAAGGCAAACGTTATATAGTTCTACATGCTGGAACAGAAGATGGCTTTGTGGAAGGAGTAGAACTTATATTCTCTACCACAAATAAAAGCAGCGATTATCACGATTGTATGAATTCGGAAAACTTTGTTAAATGGTTAACAAATCAACTTTTGCCAAACTTAACAAAGCCATCTATAATCATTATGGATAACGCTCCGTACCATTCACAAATTGTCAATCGCCAACCAACTACAAATTGGAAAAAAGAAGAAATTACAGAGTGGCTTAGGGAAAAAATTACTCATGAAAAGAAGCATTTAAAACGGAATTACTACATATAGCAAAGCTACGTAAGGAAGAGAAATAATATTTGGTCGATAATATTATTAGAGAACATGGACACGAAATTTTACGCTTGCCTCCTTACCACTGTCAATTTAACCCAATAGAAATGGTAAGGGGAATAAGCAAAACACATTGGAAGAGATGGTTATAGGGATGATAATGTCAAACAGATGTGGAAAGAAGCGTTAGAAACAGTTTCACCTTCAGTTTGGTTAAAACGATTAAACATGCAGAAGCTGAAATTCTAAAGTCTTGGGACAAGAAAAAGTTTATGATGTCCAAGTAAATCCAATTATTATAAATCCAAACGATAACACAGATACAGAAGATGAAGTGTAGTGAACATTTAATTTCTTGTTTTTAATTGAATTCTTAACGCAAACAGTTTCTCCAAAACTTAATAATAATCTATAATAATTATAATAATAACATATAATGTATGTTATTGTACATTAACATTATAATTTATAACAATAAATTATTTTCAACACAGTCATGTTTAAATGTGAATGGACAAATTTACGTTTTATTACATTATTGGTTATATTGTGTTTGAAACGATACTTTGAATAAGTTTAAAAAGTACTGTAATTCAATTACATTAAATACACCAATAATTTTGAATTGCAGTATAATAATCTTCTACACAAACAAGTGTATAAATAAACACCGATGACTGAAATTATCATTACGTATTTTGCAATTCGAATGTTTTCTCAAAGCATAATGATTAGTAGCGTTCCTAAAAAATTCAATCTTTATGAATAAATCAAATAAATAACCATTAACTCACAAATGTATTGCCGTCAAAGATATATAATCGCCACTTTTATGTAGAAAAGTATTGGAACAATTACTTCCTTTCTTTGGAAGAGTTCATTGGTCTTAACCTACAAATACCTATTTACAAAATTTTTGCAACGTTTTAGAATATATAATAACTTACCAAAATTCATCTGCTACGTTTTAAGTTTTATTGAAAATAATATGCTTTTATGTGCGTACATCTACGATACGTAAATAAAACTTTTGTCTTTTATTTGCAAACATTATGACATTTATATTTATGTGAAGTAGTTAAGTGAAAGTTGGTAATGTTGGTATCAAAACTGTTCGTATAAAGAAAACTTAATTTGTTGTTAACGTTATAATTGTTAGTTACTTGAGTTAATAAGAGCCATACAAAACGACACTCTTGGAATAATACGTTAGCTAATAGTGTACATTGTATTTAATATGTAGAAAGGGATAGTCATACACAAGTGCGCGTTTGATTCATCGATCAATCGGGATAAGTTAAACGAATGTCCTATACGTCATTAAATATTTTAGCGTTAATCTAAGTTACGGTATTAGTAGGTACGGTTGATCAAGAGTGAGATTTGTTCATTTGGGAATTATTACGCATACAAATCCGGATTTGTTTCAACCTGAAATAATATTACGCAACAATTTTCCAAAACGCTGACACAGCAGGCATCCATTTCGTTATCTGCAGTGTGACCAAGAATAAGGTATTCTGATTCCATTAATTACTCACAATATTAATTAATTACATTAGGTTATAACGTTACTAACATTAGCATTAAGTATTTCTGTTTATAATTAAATATAAGTAGTGTAGTAAAATTTGTTGCTGTAGAAATTTCTTCAGAGTATTTAACAATTAGTTTCAGGAAGAAGCGACTCCGATTTTAAAGCGAACATATCTAGGTACATGTAAATATTTTTTAGTTAATAAGGCAAATCGATAATTTTATGAACCTGGCCCACTTTAATCTACGACTGAGCATAAGGCACCAAATCTTCTAATTATTACCCAAACTGTTTAGCTAAAATTTGTAGCCATGGGTGTAGAAGTATATTTACAGAACCTAAGGATTTGTACATGATGTCAGACAAACTAGTTACATGCCCTCTTTTACTTCAAGCTCAACTTACAGGGTGATTAAATTTTGCTCATGAACGTAGGAACTGGAGTGCAGAAGAGTGGATGCATGTATTATTTACGGACGAATCGCACTTTTGTCTACGTTCATATGACGGGCGTACACATGCCTGGAGGAAAACAGGTGAACGATTTGCCAAATGTTGCATTTCTCCTAGAACGACTTTTGGAGGCGGTAGTGCCATTGTGTGTGCTAGGGTATCACTATATGCTCAAACGGACCTAGTGATGATAGAGAATGGTTCTTTAACCGTTATCCGTTATATGCAACAATGTTTAGCTGATCACGTGATACTCTTCGCTTCGTGTGCCGGACAAGACTTTCATTTAATGCAAGATAGTGCCCGGCCCTACGTTGCACGGATTATGACAGATTATTTAGGAGAAGTGAACAGTCCGGCTTTAAATCCAATTGAACACGTATGGGATATGCCAGGAACCTATGTTTGAAATCGACACACTGAAACCAACCCAGATCTGCAAACAGCCCTCCTTGAAGAATGGCAAAATGTTCCTCAAAACTGCATTGAAAGCATGTCACGTCGCAAGAAACAAGTGATAATAACACGAGGTGGCAATACGCGCTAATAGTTTGTGGATGTTTTGCTTAGGCTACTAGATAAGATAATGTACTGTTCTAAATTAATAAAATTGACATACTGCAACTGTTTTTAAAAATTTGCAGCTTCTCTTAAAAAGCAGATATTGACGTGAATGAAAAAACATTTTGTTAAGTAAATGTCATACTTCAAACCGACACATAATGAAACTAAACTTTACTGCTCAATTTTTCCACAGGGTATTAAGTATAATGATCAAGCCATCACCTTGTTAATAACCCAAATTCAGAATAACACTCCGAGACAAATGTCAATACTCCGCTAAAATATCTGGTGTGGAACACCACACGACCTTCCAACCTACAAAATGGAAATTATAAGAAATGAAATAAATTTAATAACACTTTTTTGTAGGATAATTATGCAACCCCTTTTATAAGAAGTTCATTACGAAAATAGCTAAAATTGTAAACGCAAAAACAATAATCTATGTCAAACAAGCGTTTAAACCTTCAGGACAGACAGAGGTTAATAAACATCTAGATGCTAACTTAAATTACAAGAAATGAAATAATTTTAATTTCAATTTTTTTAGGATAACTATGTAACCTCTTTTTATACGTTCATAACGAAAACAGGCAACATTGTAAAAACAAAAACAATAATCTATGTCATAATGACGTTTAAAACTGCATGTCAGCTAATTAATAGACATAAATACATGTTAACGAAAAAAATTCCAAAGTCGCCCGCTTCTATAAAAACATCTGTAATACAGATTCAGCATTTTGAATCATATTTATTTAATTTTTACATTGATTTCGCTTTGCATTAAAAAATTTTATAAAGAAAGTATATGTACAATTAAATTTAAAAAATACGTCTACACTTTTTTTTATAAAATTAATTGTTATTCAGATAATGAAAAAAATTGAAATAACACTTAAATTTTACCTTGGGAATTTTTTTACCGCTAAATTACGCGTGGTATCAAAAAACAATAGAAGATAATTAATCGATATGTTTAATGTCTATATCTAGGTATTTTTATATCATTGAAATATTCAGCCGTTTTAGAAATATTTGATAAAAACGAAAAACTGCCCCTAATAAACCACCCCCCCCCCCCCTCTCTCTCTTATTGTGTACCATCACACAATAGCGTGTCCATCTATTTACTCAAATACAATTACGCAGATTTTATTTAAATGACAAAAAACATAGAAAGGCAATTACCTTAAATTAGAACAGGTTTCCAGCTAACTTTTCTTCTCCAGTTCACGACAGGATGCAAGTGACCATTTTAATTAATCGGAAACTACCAAGTTGAATCTTTAGTACTTTGTTGAGATATGAACCACCGCAGGCAAATTAACCAACCCTTTTAGTTTATAATCGCAAACGAACAGCGAAATATTTAAATCTAGTCTTTTATTAACTGCACAAACGACAATTTAATTATACGTAACTATTTGTTATAAACACAAAATACTTCAACAACTTTTATACACCAGCAAATTATTTTCGGTCTTTGATCATGTGTGGTTAAAGTGTACCACAGATTCTTTTGTTTTCGGAACTTTAGGATTTTTATTAGTACAGAGTCTCGTGAATGAGGTATAGATTATTAAAATTTGGATATATTCGAGTATAAATTTTGGAAGCATTAATTTAGTTACAAATTTTTACCTTGGCGATATTTGTAGTTATTACAAATTGTAGTAGGATTTAGTATCCCAATCCTGTGAACGGTGTATAGATTTTCGGTTTGTTTGTTGTTAATAGATTGAAGTTTTAAATCACGATTAGGTTTCACACGTTGACAATGGTATATTAGTAAAAGGAATTTTATGTGTGAGTTTAATAATTTCTAGCGAATAATGGTTATTCCTATGTATCGTTAATTATCGGTTAGTTAAGTTAAAATTACCTTATTGAAAATCGTTACTTTGTAGTTAACTTGCTTTAGGAAACGTAGCTTTCAGATATAAAGCATTGGCGACGGTATGCCGGTTTCTTTGATAAAGTAAATTTTAAAAAGAGACAGTGTGGTTTTTATGATACGTTGGTTTAATGTCGATTTTCCAATGTTTGTCGACAGAGAAAACAGATCGTATTTCAGTGATATCTTTCTCGAGGTAGATAATGTAGTAACGTAACCTTTTCAATTCGGTTCCCGCAGGTTATATCGTTTTTTGCCATTTGAAGAAATATTTTTTTATGATTGCTTATTTGACGTGAGATACATTATAACTACGGTGACCATACGTACTTATTTTAGTAGGACAGTACTTTCTTTTCTGCCAGTGTCCTAAGGTCCTTAATAGAAGCATGAAGTACACTAAAATGTACTTTCTTTTTCTTGAAGATGCAAATATCGCAAATAGGTATACCAAAATATTTATTTTTTATTTAAAAAGAATGCTTATCGGTGATTCACTGATCATGATGCAATAACGACGTTAAGAAGTTGTTGAGAATGTTCGCGTAGTTTGTTTCCTGAACGTTCCAGTGCGCCCTCGATTATCCTAGACGCACAGCCCAGAATGCTCCGCGACTGGAACGTGCGAGAATCGAAGCGAAGTTTAGCGAGCCGCATATAAATAGAGACAGCGCTGGGACTAAGACTAACAAGTTCAATTCTACACGAGTTCTACCGTTCGACAGCAAGCGAACATATTATTTGTTAATTGTTTTTGTTGAATGCAGTCTGGTTTTCTGTGCTGGTTTCGCTTACTAAAAAGCAACGTCGTTTGAATTTCAGTTACCTACTTGTGAATTATTTGCGTAAACATGGCACCGCCTCGAAGAAAGTGTCATTTTAATTTGGAGTTACAGAAAGAATATCCGTTTATGAAAATAAAAAATAAATTGAGTCCGCATATTGTGTACTGTGAAGTTTGTAGAAGTGATGTTGATATTTCCAACAGTGGTCGCAGCAATATTAAGGCTCATCTAACCAAGAAAAAGCATACATTAGCTGAAAATACGAAGTCTAAAAGCGCTACACTAAACACTTTGTTCAAAAGTGAAAACTTCAGCTCTGAAAATATGTTAATTGCAGCCAAGGAAGGTACTTTTGCGTATCATACGATCAAGCATCAGCAGAGTTTTAGATCTTTGGATTGCACATCAAAGCTAATAGCGAACATGTTTGAGCCCAAATTTATGGCAGCTCGAACCAAAACTGAAGCCATTGTAAAAAATGTTTTTGCTAAAGAATCCCAGTTGCGATTGGAACTTGATCTACACAAAGCACATTTTGTTAGCATCATGATCGATTCGTCCAACCACAAAGAAATTAAAATAGTACCTTTGTTGGTGAGATACTTTAATTATGAAAAAGGTATTCAAGTGAAATTACTTCAGTTGCAAGACTTACCTGGTGAAACATCAGAACAGTTAAATAGTTATGTGTTTAATACTTTGAAAACCCACAATTTAGTGGACAAGTGTATTGGATTAGCTGCTGATAATACCAATACAAATTTTGGAATGAAAAGAAAGGGAGTGAACAACCTATTTGCAAAATTGAATGCTTCTCGTGGCAAACCTCTGGTTGGCATTGGTTGTGTTGCACACATTTTGAACAATTGCGTACAAAATGCTACGGACGTCTTACCAATTGACGTTGAGGGTATTGTTGTTAAGCTATTTAAGCATTTTTATATTTATACAGTGAGAGTAAATCAACTTAAACAATTCTGCGACTTTGTTAATGTTGAATACAAAAGATGTTATCATTTTCTAAAACAAGATTTTTAAGTCTGATGCCCGCAATTGAACGAATTCTACAAATGTACGAACCGTTGAAAGCATACTTTTGTCTATTGAAAATTGTCCAATGATTTTGAAGCAATTTTTGAGTGTCGCACCAGCGAAATTTGGATGTGGTTTGTACACAACATTGCTTCTATGTTTCACAAAGTCATATTAAAGGTAGAGGGTGACAAAATATGCGCAACAGAGGCCGCTCTAGAGTATTTCGATCATCAAAATAAGCTTGAAAATCGTTTGAATGAATTATTTTGCCGCTTAAAGTAAGAGAATCCCTTTTACAACTTGACAATTGGGAAGGTAGTTTAAACTATCGAGATGACTTCATCTCACAGGTTAGATTATTTTATTCAAATTGTGTGAGTTACTTGAAGAATTGGAGTACAAATTTAAATGAATTAAGGCTCTTTGAATGGATAAATTTGAGAAACCAAGTTTCATGGAATCAAATTTTGTGTTCATGTGCTGCTTTTAAAGACTACTTGGGTTCGACACTGAATGAGGACGAACTCTTCGATGAAGTTAGTCTATTACAAGCTAAACTGTCAGAAGATAAAATTGCCGAGTGGAATTCGAAAAATATAGCTACCGAAGATCGATGGGTTGAAGTATTTAAATGGAATCAAGGGTCTGGATCAAGTGAAGATTTCAAAAATTGTGAGATTTTGTGTCAGTTTATTTTTTGTCTTCCTGGAACAAGTGCGTCAATTGAGCGACTATTCTCTAATATTAATAACTACTGGAGTGCAGAAAAATCGCAAATGAAAATATCGACACTAGAAGCTGTGATGCAAGTGTACACAAACTTCGATGAGACTTGCAGTGAAATGTTCCAGTTTTTGAAGACCAGAAAGCAAATTTTGGAATCTATCCTAAGTTCTCAAAAATACGATTGGCACAAAGGTGACCCCACTGATGGCGTTGCAGGCACGTCAAAATAATTAATAACATTACACATTTCTGCCAGAGTATTTTATGTGTTTGTATTTTTTCTAATATAGGAATATAGGTACATATATTATGTATATGCATGTGTCATTAAAAATTATTTTATTTTTTATTCTCATTTTGATGCTTGGCTATGTCACTCTACATTTAGTTCTTTGATTTGTCCGTTTTTATCTATTCCTAATACAACTTTTTGTTACTTTTTATTTCTGTACTTATTTTTCTGGAAATAAATATGGTCGCCCAAATTATAACGGAAACTGAAAGACCCGTATGGGAGTCTTGGCCTAGCTGGTGAAGAAAGAGGTTATGTTTATCTTATTCTGATTATACTGTACAAATTTCGACGTTATTAATATTCATTTTGGTGTTATGTAAAATTAAGATACAATCTACTATTTTGGTGAATTTGAAAGCAAGCGTCAATCTAATCATTGTCTAAAAAAAGAAATAGTCTGTCAACCTAATGAGTATGACAGAGACCCTAAAAAGAGAGATGCATATATACTGAGAGGTGGCGGTTTATGTTAAATTGCGGTGATATATGGGACTTCCAGGTACTTTTAAATATTTGGGTAAGCGAGGTACTATTGAACGATAGATGGCACCATTATCAGCTAAAAATATTAAAAACCATTTTACTACTACTTAAATTCAATATAAACATAAATAAAACATTTCTAATTAATAGGTTATGTGTACCTAACAAATCTTAGGCTAGGAATTTCCTTATCTAACTTATCTTCCAAACAAAATCTTGTAATATTTACGTATAACAGTTATATCCTTGTTTATATACATTAATATAAATATAAATTTATTAAAACATCTATATAACAAATGCTTTTAAACACTGTCCTTTATTGCTTTCTCACGCCAATCAACTTGACCCACAGGTGAATTAAAATAATCAGTATACTCTTTACGAATTAATAAACCACTATTAGTACACCTGCTTACATTTTGTTTGAAAATGCTTTTTAAATTAGAGTTACATATCCGTATCATTTAAATTTCGGATTTTCTTTCTGACATTACAAGATACAGACATAAGTTTATAGCAGTAAGGAGGATTCTGAACCATTTGTAATCCATTTTCAGCATGAAGCTTGTTTTTTTTATAAATCAAGTATGCACTAAAACTATTATATTTGCAGCAGCAATCATTAGATTTGTCTCATCCATCCACAGAACACGTACACACATCTTATCTTACAATTTCTTTATTTACTTTTACCAAAGTTCTAAGTTCTTGTTATTTTTATGAATACAACACTTGCAGTTGACCAAAATTCTGAGTTTAATTTATTTATGCATACTTAAAATCAAAATTATGCCCATAATTATAGATCGTGACATACAGGCTTAATGTAACTGAGTTTTACAAGAAAACCATTAAAATGCCGTTTTTAAGACAATTTCATTAAAGTCTATTATCTCTGGGGTATTATATGATTTTCGTCTTTTAAGTTAATTTCGACATTTTTGAAATAAATATTCGATGTTTACATCATTTTCTTTTTTTAGACAATGTTTGTATCTATGTAGCTAGTAAACTTTATGTTGTCTTTTATTTCTGATTTACATATTCCAAAGGAGTACGTATTACGATGTTCTGATTTAAAATAAGCAAAATTTAATAGTGTGAACGTAATTTTGAATTTTTAATAAAATAAGAAGTAAATTTGTTATTTCGTTTATCAATAAATTTGTACTATTTTAAATTTCGTTTGATTATCTTCCGAAATAATTTTCCACAGAAATGACATTCATGCGGTTTAATTTTTACTTTGAAAAAATTAGGTAACAGGAAACTTTCTTTCATTGGAAAATATAGATGAACACATTTGACATTAATGAAATTACAACAAATACAATATTTATCGCAAGGATGAATTCCTAATAGAAGCAGTAAGAACTTCTTGTATAACTGACGGGGTTTGAGGGAAATGTTATCTCCATTAAAAGGATTTTGTAAAAAAAAAAACATTCAGTAACTATAACAAATTTTTATTAATTTTTCTTTTATTCTACTAGCTTATTAAATTAACATATTTATTTATTTACTTAAAACAGAAAGAATTACAGAGAAATATATACAGAAGATATACATACTGCAAAACCCTGCAGGAGATAAAGGGAGTTATCTATGTGCAGATCTTAAAACTAATATAATTTAAAATGAAAATATAGCAAATTATATTACAAGGAGTAGAAAGCTATCATTATTTTTGAGCCAATTCTTGCACTGCGAGATGGTGCAAACTGAAAACACTATAATGGGCCTTCTACTCAGAGTGATATATACTATTCTTTCTTCAAGCGTAAAAATAATGCAATTTATAAGTAAAAAACTACTTTTTTAGGTTATGTAAGTACTTTAAGATGTGCATGTTAATTATTGCGACATTTTGATGTGAATTTGAATGACACACATACAAATTTAGTTACGGTTAAGAGCGTTATAATATGAACATTTTAATACGCTTGAAGAAAAAAAAATTATTTAACTAAGACTAAATCTAAAATTTATATTTACAAAGGTAGTTTCATAATGAGAAAAAAAATTAGTGAAGATCATTTATGAAATAATAATATTCTTGTTTTACTTATTTATATAGTTTATTGCACTATTGTGAAAATTCTCATGCTTAATCCAATTTTTTAACAATTTCTTGTGAGTTTTTCTTTGTCTAGAGTTCTGAGTTAAAAATAGATATAGCTTTATTGTAACTTGTTCTCGTGGATTACAAAATTGTTCTTATTAACTATTTTTAGTATTTTTGTCTAACAATTTTGTAACAAAATTTTGTTACTTTTGTATAGTTCACTCTAGGCTATGATCCCATGACTATTATTATACTATGGACAAATGCATAGTATAACATAATTTACGTTTCTTGTATCATATCTTTAGCAATTTTGTAAAAAACATATATCAGGTACTTGGTTTTTTTAATTATATGTTGTATGTGATCATCCCATATTAAATTAAAATCTAAAATTAGTCCTAAATATTTATACTTTTTTAATTTTTATATCTAATAGTGGAACACTGCCGTTAGTTTCCAAAGGTCACATAGACCGTGTTAGAAAATAAAAACAAAAAAAATCAATGATATGAACAGTAAACAAAGTAATATACATTTTTTCCTATCTATATTTGATTATTCAACTCAAAAATACAAAAGCCTACCTAGAAATATTCGAAAATGAAAAATAAAGCATGTAAAATATACCTACTACTGTCACTTATTTTGCAAAATCGTCAGTTTGTCAGATTTTTTTGTGTTTTTTTTTGCAGCAGCTTTTAAAGATATATCTTTAACGTCCTTAAATATTAAAGTTCGGATTAATAATTCTAATATAAAAGATCTATGTACTTTACATTGATTTTCGACAAACCAGTCAGACAAGTGCTTTCGTAATTTATTGGCAATTAGATTTTTTAAACGCTTTGATAATTTCGACTTTCCCATCAATCCCTCAAAATATTTTGAAAAATAATACATACTTATTTTTGTAAATGATTTCAAAATAGGTGATGGCACTTTCAAATGGCAAATTGAAACTTCCCCTATATTAAAATTCTTTAAAAAAATGAGACATTCATTTTTATCTTGAGTTTCATTCAGATCATCTTCTAAAAATGCTTTGCATAAATTACACTTGTATTTATCCAATACCTTTTTACACAAATATCCCGCAAAATAAACTTCTGAACTATTTTTAAGAGTAAATTCAGCATCGCTTTCATATGAAGAAACTTTAGAATTTGTTGAAGAAGTTGACAAAGATGATGACATATTTAATTCTTCCTCCTGATTTAATGATAATCTCGAGGATAATTCATGTTGTAACATTACATCATCATCTTCTTCACAATTTGATTGAGGGGGCTTTAATAAGTTGATTGTTATATTAATTTTAAAAGCTGCTCTAAAAGCTTTTGCTGTTGGGTTTCTGTTATAACCTCCACATTGACGATATACAGAGAACAAGTTTTCAATAGGGTCTTGGTTTAACCGACGAGTAAAAATAAATGTAAACCCTTCTTTAAGGCTGTCCAAAAAAAATAAATTTATTGCATTTATTGTCTGTAAAATATTTTGGAAGGAGGGAGGCTTTGTTAGTATATTATCTTTGTGGCTCTGCTTAACTAATGAAAAAAATAATTTGTAACCATCCATTATGGCATCATAAGCATATTTATTTGATAAACTTAATGCTGTTCAGGGCGTCAAACAATTTATTAACTTTTTCAACGAATTCTGCAGTGTATATAGCTGATTCATGAACTTCTTTTGTCTTAACAGCAGTTCTTATAGCTGCAGACATACTATTGCTAAATAATTGTGTAGCTAATTTTACAGACAGCTTCTCAAAGGAATTTGGTTTTAAATGTTTCTCAGTTATTTTTAATAAAGACTTTCCTGTAGAACTGCCTCTATCTAAATTTTCGACATCTCGGATGACCCTCATTGAAATAACATTATTTTCAAACAAAAAATCTCCGTTTAACAAATTATTTCTAACACATTTTATCAGATGAGGTACATCAAATAATGCATAATATTTTTTATCATTTAAAATAAAATATGGGTTTGTAACTGAAATATTTAATAATTTATATAGTTTTTGATTAGTTGTAGATCCGTCACAAACAGTAGCCAAAGGATTGAGAGAAATAGCTTCTAGTTTTACTAATGCTGTTGTGACAATTTCTTTTAATTTTGCAGCAGTTACAGCAGTTTCTGAAAAGAAATAGGCTATGGGAAGTTTCCAATGTGAATAAACACCCCTAACCATTATAACTAAGACTTTCTTAGCTAAACCTTGACTTTTACCAAATTTACCCAAATTTTCTAAACCTTCAATGACATCATATTTTTTAGAATAATCTAAAAATTGTTTAATGTCCATTTCGTCAAACATTATGATACACCTTTTTTCTTCTTCTGTCATAGTTTGAACTTTTAACTTAATTCTGTTAAAAAGTTTTTTTTGAAATCCAGGTAAAACATCAAAATCAGAAATCCACTTTTTTACACTACTTACTGAAGGTAGAATGACTTTGTTTTTTCGCAAAAAATTGTACAATTCTGGTGATTTATAGTACATGCTTATAGCAACTTTCTTTTCATCTTTTAAAAAGGGTGTTCGTGCTTTATGATACAACTGCATGCGTACTAATGCTTGCGTGAATGGTGATAATGTTTTAAAGTCTCTTGGTGTTAGGCTGCTAACAGTTTTTTGTTTCCTGGTTTTAAATTGAGATAACAGAGACGATTGGCTACGATTCTTTTTATACAAGAAACGGAGTTTCTTATTTAATTTGATTTTTGTTGGTGTCTCCTTTACAGTGATGTTTGCAGGACTATCTTCCAGGGTACAGATGTCATCTCCATCACTTATATGTGATGTAGTGCTGGATGGTGATATTTCCCGTTTCCTTTTTGTAGGTGTAACTAAACATACCTCATCAAATGGTTGCATACGGCGACCATCACTTGTAGAAGCAATCTTATAATCATAATTTGCTGAAGTGGAACTAGGAGGTACATATGATTTACCACTATCCACTACCTTTACTTGTTCACTACTTTTATATGGTACAGGAACTGCTGACAAGGATATACCCTTAGTTAGAAGATATTTTCCATCAAAATGTGATCCACAAAGGAATTTCTTCTTTAGAGAATTTGTGCTCAAATTCGACAATTCGGAGTTACCTAAAAATAAGTAAAAATATAATTTTCTTTTGTTCTAAAGTGCAATTTATCGCATTAATAAAAAAGTATGAGGACTCAAAGCAATCTTAAGATAAATATCTAGACCAAAAAACAGTTTGCTGTCATTTGCAATACAAATAATTATACTGATACTTAATAGAATGAATAATGAAACACTACATACTGACTAAAGATTAATTGCCTGAATGCTTGTAAAATATTATTGTACCTAGGTACAAGATAGTCTACACTGCACTGGCCTCTCAAAAGTAATCTGGTTATTTTCTGTACTACTACTACCCTGTAGTAATGTTTATTGTTCTTATAATATTTTTTTAATTCGGAAACACAACTTAAATAAATGTAACAGTCTTCCCTTACAATTATCGACTTGTAAAGCTCGTTACTTCAAAAAAGTGTTGATTGGTACAATTACATCATGATGTAAAATAAAATTACCTGAATTGTGAATCCACTCAATGCATCTTTTTTCATCGTGAACAGGAAATGTAAATTTTCTCAATCCAGGGTTATTTCTACTGGATCTTCCACAATTATAGTAGGCACATTTGTTACCCGACATCTGTAAAATAAAACAATAATTATTAATTATGAATATGTCATAGAATCCCTGTGGAAAAGGCATATATAAACATGTTGATGTATGGGAAAGGGTCTGATAGATCTAAATAAAATATGATGTTCGATCGGAAGTTATGATAAACTATTGTGTTTTTCAAATTAAGTATGATCCAAAATTGTGATACTAGAAGAGCCTTACTCTAGATAAGTAGTGTATATAAGTACTATATGTATCTTACAAGTTTTAATAATTCACATTTAATATACTTCACGACTTTGTCGTTATAATTGCATTTAATTCAAGTAACTTTCTTTCTTTCATTCTTTCTTCCTGTCTGATTGATTATAATTTATGTAAAATGTACTAACTGTAGATGGCTCCAACTACCTCAATTAATAAAGTTACTGTAGTATCAAAGGTATCTAAACAAAATATACATGGAGTTACAAATTGGTAACAAACTACCTTCGGGCTGCATGGATACCTCCAAACAACATAACCAAAAAAAAATGTGTCAGCTCTGAAACAAAATTCTTGAAAATTATACACGAATCTACATATAATCACATTATTATTGATAAGTATTTGGTTGTATTAATTATCGTTCTTTGACGTAAAAAAACTAACACTATCTCATTGTCTTCTTTTTTTAGGCAATGATTATCTTTATCAATTTTTTGCATGTGTACCTATTCTTATTTCATACTCATAGTTGTGTAAACATTTTTTATAACTAATTCAACCAAATAGGTATCTATGTAATTATAAACATATGATTTGTATGTATAGCATACTTACTTTGAATAAACTTAAACAGAGAAACTGGCACTTAGTGTCCTTGAACAAGAAATACACAGACAATAAATAAATAAATACACGTTTTTTAAATAAGCACTAGTTTGTAATAAACAGAAAAAATGTCCGAAATTTAACACAGCTAAAAACCAATCCACACCGATACAAGAAACACTTTAAACATAAGGATCTTTGTGCAGAAATACACTTTTTCATACCGTTTTTAAATACTGCAGGTAGGTAAATTAGAAAATAGACTTCTTAAATTTCTATAAGTGTCGTCAGCAGCATCTAACGTTTAGTAGTATAAGCACTTAATTAAAACAGAAATTTTCCTTAAATTTGAAGTGAAATATTTCATCCAGCGCCATCTAAACGTGTAGTCCACCTTTCACAATATGCCATCTACACGTTTTATCCAGAACTACAAAAAACTGTTAAATAATTAGTCCATATGGTTGATAGACTATTTTTTTATAGACAATGATCTAATTTAAGTAATGGATTATACGAAATTGATGTTTTTAACATCTATATCAACACGCTGATTACTTATTTTAATTCTGGTTAATTTTATTATAATATATGAATACTGGCTATGAATTGTGTATTATTTCAGTGCTGTGTATAACATTGTGACTTCTTTCTTTTATTAGTGAGGTATTATTATTTACGTATTGTCAAAATTTAAAAGATTACATATTTTGTTTACGTACAAATTACCGAGTAGTTTATTTATTTTATGGGAAATTTCGTTTAAGCAACTAAACAGCGACAACGTTCAATTATTTTTTATTGCTTTAAGGAAAGCTTTAACGTAACGATGTGTGAGAGATTTCTTTACTAGATCATTCGCTATTTTGAGTGTTTGCTGATACAATTTCATTTTACGAGAAACGTTTTCAGATATAATGTAACGTAAACATAAAGAAAATAGATCGTTAACCGATTAGCTAGTTTTTTTTTTGCACGTCAGCTTTGTAGGAAATACCGTACCGGCTGTTCATTCACTGGATTACCTGGTTTGCGACAAAATAGAGGCAAGCAAGTTTTTTTGTTTGTTTGGAACTAAGTGTTAACCTACGCATTTAGGTACTACGACCCCTTTATTAACATTAGAAACATCCTGGCGCTCAAATGATTGGTTACAGACCCTTATTGTATTTTACGTATTACGAGCTATCCTAACGCATAAATTAGACACCCGCCCACCCTTTTTTCCCAATGAGCTACCGACCCGCCCCTTGTCTGTTACTTCCGCCCTACTACCATTTTCGCCCGTAACACTGAACAATACCAAAATACAATATCTATATTTAATTAAATCCGCTACAAACGTGGACTAATCCAGCTGATCAGGAAGCATTAATTTAAACACTTTCCCAACTCGATAATCCACAATCAGTGATTCAAAATACCACCGGGTGCATTAATTGTCATGCGCGCGCACTGCCTACATCAACCTCTCACAACCAACTCTGCCAACGGCCTCTTACCTACTAACTAAAAAGAACCAAAACAAAATCCCCTTACCACGCTAAAATCACGTCATCTCTAATCACTACCATTAAAATGGTTCATGCTGAAAGTGCCAACTGGACGCTTCTCAGGAAAAAACAGTGATTTAAATCACACGTGTCAACAAAAAACCCGATAACTAGAATTGAGATAACCAACATCCTATTTTTCAATAACAAACCCCATTGTCCAAAATAAATGTTCTGTAATTTAACAACTTTATCCATAAATGAATTGGTAGACTACAAAGTACTCAGAACCACTTAACCGCGTTATAAGATCCAAAACATTTAGCACGTAAACCCCTACGACAGCACCCTTACAAAGCAGTTCCCAGTTAAAGAACATATAGTATTACATCCTGGGATGTACCACAACTGGTGCATCTGTACCTATTTTATTTTATAAATTAGAAGGCGGGTTGAATTGAAACCATCTAGTAAATATGGGCGGCTGTTGTATATTTGGATAGTAGAAAATAAGGTGTGCTTAGATATAGGTTGTTAGTAAAAATAATAGAGGGTTGTTGATTTTGATATTTAGAACAGAGAAAGGTATTATATATATATATATATATATATATATATATATATATATATATATATATATATATATATATATATATATATACATTCATTAACTGTATTTTCTTTCAGAAAATGTTTATAATGTCATTATCTAAACTAAATTGATTCAAAGACAAAACGTTCTCTAACAAACTGAAGTAAATAATAATTAAAATGAGTATATGATTTGTATTACAATACCATGATAAGAGTAATTATTTCGTCTAATATAAATTAATATCAATCATAATTTGAAAGTTAATGGTACATCACAAAGTTGTTATTTAATGTAAAGAGGTCTCTTGATTGCATTATTGATATATTTTATTTTGATATTTCACTCCTATAATGTAGCATTTTTTAAGATGAATGATCCCTTGTAAATGTAGTGGAGGTGTCAAATCGGCACTCGGGTAAAACTGGCATAATGCTGACTAGGGGTGATAACAGTATCAAAACTAAAGCATGTTCTCGTTGTAATACTGTGTATGTGCCTGTTATGAAATATGTTACCTTTTAGTTCGTTGATTGTAAATGCAGACCCTTAACATGTTGTGATGTTTTTCTTATACTACAGTAGCTAACTGTATTATAACTTGGTGATCACCATTTATGAAGTACAGGCCTGTATTAAGTTACTACTACCACATTGATTGAGTTATTAAGGTTAGAGTAGGATGATATCAGGTACCTATAATTAATACTGATACTTTATGTTATTATTCTTGTTGTAGTATTAGGCGGTGAGGTTTTCTTTAGTAGTTCTTTCCTCAATCCGCAATAAAGATAGCAGAACTACATTGCAATTGCATATAAATTTATATGCTGTGTTTTGTTGTGTTACCTTTATTTTTATCCTCCTTTAGATACCGAAACACATATATCCCAGTAACAACTCTCTTACACAACATAGTGGTCCTACTTAGTTTTTCATGGCGATCATTTGGCTTAAATAAGATCGTGCATTAACCTTGTTCTTGCATTCGAATTGTGCAGTCGATAAACTGGCATAGGTACATTACAATCCTTTTAACGAAACTGCAATAACAAACTTTAAAATATTATTCAAGGATGATGTCCCAATATACTAAGTCAAATTCAACCACACGTGACAAACCCAACATGTAGAACATATCTATAAAGTTTCATGCTTATTGTAGGACTTACATAATACCCGCCCATATGTTTCATATGGCTAAGAAAGCGGCGTTTCGTTGGGACAAATAGGTAGTCCGTTTGAAGTAAACAAGTACCCGTTCGAAATAAACAGACACCCCGTTTTGGATAAACGGTCACCTATTATCCCACAACAACTTCCCGTTTACTCCACAGCTACGCTTTATCTCAACAGGCAGTCTAACTTAAAACAGGTACACGTACGAGTACAGCCCTTGACTGGAAGTGAAGGGGGTTGTTGAAATCGCACCGTTTATAGTATGTACTACCATTTCTTACTTACATGAAATAAACAGATACCCCGTTTTGGGTAAACAGATGCATGTGTAAGTACAATGTTTAACTGCACAGGAGAGGCGAGGGTCATTGAAACCTCATTGTTCTTACCTACATGAAGTTAGCATGTACCCTGTTCCGAGTAAACGGCCACTCAATAGTTTCTCACTTACTCAACAGTTATCTTCTATTTCAGCAAGTACTGTCTAACTAAAAATAGGTACACGTACAAGTAGAGTGCTTGAGTAGGTAGTAGTGTATGTGACACAAGATATTCATTAAATTCTTATAAGTTTTTTAAAGCAGTTGAAATTGGGTATTTGAAAGCATCGCATTACCCATATAAAACACCCAACTGTTTAGGGATATGTATTCTACGTGTTGATCAGCATGGTTTCATTAAAAAAACTGCAAAATGTAATTGTTGTTCACCGATTGGAGGCAATACTTTTGGCTTTTATTCCAAAATAATTAACATAGATTCAAATTTTCAATATGGTGACTTAATCCCAAGCCGAACCCAATGTCAGTTAATTATTGGGCAATACTTAGGAACAATTCGTGTACAAAGTGTATCGCAAATTGGACATTGCAAGAAGAAATGATTAATGTTTTAGGAGTCGTAACAGCTTTTCAGCAAATTATTTATGAGTATACAGGGTGCATTATTAATGGCGCTTAATAAGTACGTAGCGTGATTCTTGAGTGAAATCTAACGCCAAATTAAGCGTGACAAAAATTCCTCCTGGGCTTAGTTCTTGAGATATTAGGTGTTAAAGTTTAAAAAACTAGCAACCTGGTCTTAGCATACTGCTGTTGCAGACTTATTACTGAAAAGTCGTTAACGAAGTAACGAAAACGATTAAGCATTAAAACTGGGAAACCATAATGATGCATAATGTTTGAAGCACAAATATGACACGCAGACTTTTCAAACTTTCAAAAATGACATAAATGACAAACTTTGTTGCTTCTGATATGGAAGTTAGAAACATCATCCTAGCTTAGTTGAGATGTTGCAAGATCTTTAAAATTTATGAGCGACAAAGTCTTAGCATTTTTAAAAATGAAATTGCAAATAATGCAATAATCAAAATAATAAGATTAGTTCTGTAATATTTATTCTCCTTGTTGAATTATGTGTTATTGATATAATTTAAATGCATTTCTCCATTACAATCCAAATAAATTTCCAAATTTGACTGTTAATAACTCCATATGCAGAGGGTTAAGAGAAAATTGGTACTAGAGTAAATATTATGCGCTATTAATAATACACCCTGTACAGTACGTTGCGATACCTACAGTAAATGGTGTGCCTTTGGATTCTAAGGTTGTTAATTAATTTTTAGAGTTAATTTAGTTGAAAGTGTTAATTAATTCCGCAACATTCCTTTAAATAATAAGTGCACTATGTGCGAAGGCATCTGAAATCCCGATAAGGAAATCAACTGTGATTAATGTAATATTCCACCTGTGCTAATCTTTCAAAATTGCATTCTTAATAAAGATAGACATATTACTATCACTGCGATAAATGTCGTAAAGGTAACGCAGAGGTTATCGAAATCAAGCAGTTAGGTACTACTTGAACTCAGAACAGAATTTAATGTGCTAAAACAAGATCATAAAAAATGGAAAATCTAGAAACTCTTCTTGACGACAGTAGTATTTGAGGTAACTGAACTCTAACAAAGAAAACGCAATATAATTCTATATGCAATATGCATTCCTCCAAGCGAAATTTAATCAGTAAATCTTGAATGTGACGCTCTTGATCGACAAATATGCCTCCTTTTATCTTGTGAATACACAATCCAACGCATTGATGAACTGACGAGTTTTTGTAACTGCAATTTCAATGTTTTTCTCTCTTCGGAATGATTTGAAAAAATCAATATATAAACAGCTACTATTAAAATACGTAATTAAAAATTATTATTAATTTTATTAAATACACAAATAAAAAGTTTACCTCGAGTAGGATTTGAACCTACGACCTGTACTTTGCTAGAGTACCGCGCTAACCAACTGCGCCATCAGTTAATTTTAATAAAAATATTAAAATATGTTTCGTGCTCTTTTAAAATTAAACACAAGGATTCATTTCGGAACGCGTTAATCCAAGTTGCTTCAAAATGTTGTCTAACTTGCGACTCCACTGCCTGCCTACTTGCTTCAATCCATAAATCGCTTTGTTCAGCTTGCAGATGCGTTTTTGCTTAATAAAACCTTCTGGCTGTTCCATGTAAATCTCCTCTCCTAATTTACCGTGTAGAAATGCTGACACTGCATCCATTTGATGAATCTAAAATTTATGCTTTGCTGCAAACGCCAGTAAAAATCTGATTGCATTGTAGCGTACAACCGGTGAAAATGTTTCTTCATAATCGATTGCCTTGCGTTGTGAACATTATTGATTGTATCAACATGCATTACAAAATCTTCATATGTTTTTGGCTTTGGTGTACGCTTGGATCTGCGCAATGCGACTTCTTCGTCATTGTCGACGACTTGAGTAGCTTTGTCGTCACCTTCCAATGTGTCATCATAGTCATTCGTAACGAAAGAAGAATCGGAATGTACATCATTGAGTGTAGAACCTTCAGACTCACTGCCTGATGCATTATCTTCTTGATCGAATTACTCAGACTTTCCTCCCACTGTGTATCGTCTTTCCACATTCGATGAGATTTCTATTACAACGCCATTCTTCTTCTCAATAATGTTCATTTCACGCTCGGTTTCCAAGAAGATAGCGTCTCTACTCTTCACAAGTCTTCAGTTATTCGGATCGATGAAACGATAACCCTTCGTATCTTCGCAATATCCAACAAAAATGTATTTCTTCTATTTCGGCTGCAATTTGTAACGTGTACCATCGCTGTACAGCCAAAAACGCGAAGATGACCAATGCTCGGTTTTCTTCCTGATCAGCGCTCTTCTGGTGTTGTATTCATATCTGCCTTGCACGGTGAGCGTAGCAACAGCTTCTGCCCAATCATACGTGTGCAAATCAACATTCAAAATCATTCATTTCGGACGTTCTACTAGAGTGCGATTCATGCGCTCTGCTAATCCATTTTGCTCTGGAGTATATGAATTCTATGTTTGATGTCGAATGTCCGCTTTCGATATTATTGTGTTCATTAGCTAATTGCAATATTCGGTACCATTGCCAAATCGTAAAATCTTAATTTTATTTTCAGTTTGATTTTCGGTTAATGTCTTGTAGTCCAAAAAACATTTAGGAACATCAGATTTGTGTTTAAGAAAATACACACTGAGCTTTCTTGAATAGTCGTCGATGAACGTGGGAAAATACTTTGTGCCACCTAGAGATCCACATTCATCTGAATGAACCAGTTCGAGCAATTCTAAAGTAGTACTGTTCGATTTAGGAAACAAATTTCTTGTTTGCTTTCCTTGATTTCAAGCGATGCAGTTGCCATCTCCATTTCTGAAGTAATTTGCACTCCATCTTCACAAACACACTTTAATTTGCGCATACTCTGAATATTCAAATGCCCCATGCGACGATGTCATAATGGTATCTTTAAGCTTCCTGATGCCGCCAACACTGTGCCATGTACTACGTCTAACTTATATAAGCCATTAACCTTTGTACCAGTGGCAATCACCTTGTTGTGTTCAAGAATTTGGCATCCTTTCGAAATCAATTCAACAGTTAAACCTTAGCCAACCAAACGGTGAACTGATAACAAATTAGTAGATAAATCGGGAACAAACAGCAAACCGTGTATTTTAATCTTTTTAAAATCCCCATTGCAATTTGCCATAACATCACCTGTAGAAACAACTTTGAGCTTGCTATTGTTCGTCGCAGCTCTTTTAACAGTTTCCGGAGCTCTTTTGTTATTCAACCAGTCGGCGTTACGTGTCATGTGTACCGTTGAACCTGAATCTATGATCCAACCTTGCTTTGATGCATTTGCTGTCAATAAACCCGCATAAGAACTAGATGAAGTGGACTGAGAAGTGCTTTGAGAAGACTTCTTATTCCTCCGTTCTTTGTAATCTGGAGCTTTGTGACCAAACTTATTACACGCGTAGCTTCTGATGCCTTTTGACCAATTAAACTTTTGTTTGCATGTGAAACTTGTACATTTTGACTACAAAGTGCACTTTCGTTAGGTTCTGAGTGCGGTTTCACATCCTGCAACAATTTAGTTTTGGTACTATCCACGGTGATGACAATATCGGAACTTTCCAATCCCATAATCATTGGTCGATATTCATCTGGTAGTCCTGCCAACAATAGTGCACCGATCCATTCACCATTTATTTCAAAGCTGATATTGTTTAATTTATGTACCGTCGAAATGATTTTATTGACAAAACCTTCCACTCCTGTACAATCTTCTAACCTGGTTGTGATAAGCGGATGCAATAATCCGACTTTTCGAGTTAAACCTGAATCTTCAAAAGCTATTTTAAGAGGATCCCAAGCTTCTTTCGCAGTTTTAGTGCTTTGAATATGCACGATAAACAATGGATCTACCATCAAAATGATTTTAGCCCTTGCCTTGACAATTTTTTTCTCGTCCTTCTCCTTTCCTTCTACTCAGTCCCATAACTCTTCATGCTGTAAATATGCCTGTACACCGAACTGCCATGTAGAATAATTTTCTCGTCCCCGCAACTTATCAATCGTCAGTAAATAACTTGACTGAGCAGTGCATTTTGTGCTATGTCGGAAATTAACCTTTGAACGCTGAAAGCATGTAATATTGTGGTTTAAAAAGCTCCTGGTGTTAATAATTTAATAATAAATAAATGGGTGTAAATGTTCTCAAAAAAAATCGTTAAACTAACCAGAGATCCAAAACACTCAATAAAAGGTAATGCCGTTGTCTCAGTCGGTAAATTAATTCAGGCCGGTTCAATCTTTGTTTGATTTGCTTAATTACTACAATTTCTGCTTAGTTATTTCCACTTAACATCAATATAATAACTGCAATGTAACAATAATAAAAATTATCTCGGACGCCAAGTTATTTTTTGATTAGCTCGGAATAACTAAACCGAGGATACAATAAAAAATTCATCACAATGTCAAAATAAAAAAAATATACAAACTATGTTTATTAAATATTTAAATTTAGAATTATATAAAATATATCTTAAAACTAGTTGCAATAACCTTAAATTAATAAATTATGGATATAAATACCTGTTCGAAAATTTTTGTACACAACTTTTTGATAACATCTGATATCTAAACGAATACGGAAATGCAAACCAAAGGTGATGTAATCTTTGCACCAATATTGCGCAATATGTCGTAATAACAATGCTGTACGTTGTAAACCATACCAAAGTTGAATTTTACTTCTTACAAATTTATCTTCATGAAATTTGAATAATCCAGGGTTTATTGCATTCTCTTGAAAGTTAAAATAAAATGTGATCTAAATTTAGATTTAGCAAGCGTACGTAAAAGTAGAATTAAACATGTAATTAAAATAGAATTAAATGTACAATTAAAACTGCCTGCAAAAAACAAATGTTTTAGATTTTAATATAATACAAGTTAAAAGTATCTTACCATTAAATCAATGGCACTTTTCACAAAATTTAGGTGGAAACCCCAATATGGCTTCCTAATCAAAACAACGTTCATCAAGTAATGCTCAAAAAAACGCTTATGATATCAGGTGATATAGCGGTGCGCGAAAAAATGTACGCAAGAATATGTGCAGAAATTTAATTCCACGATATGGAAGTATATAAACCTTTAAGAAAAATATGCAACTAAGTTACACCAAAAAGCAAATTAAGTTGCCTACCACAACTTATAAATCATTAATAAATGAACGAAGAACGTAAAAGATTCGTTACAAGCAATCCACTTTTGGTATCTGGGCCCATAACTTGATGGAGCGCGCTTGTATTTAACTACAACGGGAAGTCACAAAATGAAATGTATATTTTAATAATACTAATTAAACTAATTGATTAAAAACAAACATTTTTCTTTATAGACTGATAGCTAAAAACTGTTGCTTGATTGAGCACAATTTTCAATTTCCAACAATGCCTTAAACTGTATTTTTGGTATTTTTATAGAAGCGGGCAGCTTTGGATTTTTTCAAGTTAGCATATACAGATTAACCTTTACCTGACATGCAGATTAAACGTCTATCTGACATGTATTATTATTATTGTTTTTTTTTGTTTTTTTTTTATTAGCGCGTCTGCTTCTTTAGCCATTAGCGCTAATATTCTGTCACTGTATCTTCTTACATCTCATTAAATAAATTACAGCGTTTTAAAAATTCAATAACCTTTCTTTCACAATTTATATCTGTTGCTAAACAATTCGCTAGTTCGTTCGATATTCTGAGATGGTTTCTTAGATAACTGTATCTTTCGCATTCACATAGAATGTGTTTTACTGTGAGGATGTTTTGACAATGATCACATTCTTTCTCCCGAGTTCCTGATATCATGTAAGATGACGTTAACCTGGTATGCCCTATCCTCAATCTTGTAAGCACAGATTGTTCTCTCCTATTTAGCGATAGGTTACACTCATATTTTTGGGTACTAGGTTTTATTTCTTTTAGCTTTGACGTGTCATTAGTCCATTGGTTTTGCCAGGCTTGCTCAATTTTCGTTCTTATAGCGATCGAGACATTCTCGTACCGAGATGCTATACCTTGGCATGGTTCATTTTTGGTTGCCATTTTGGCTTTTTCATCAGCTATTTCATTGCCTTTTATTCCGATGTGACTCGGAATCCACACAAATTTAACAATTTTATTTTTGTGTTTTAACCAATGAAGTAAGTTTAAGATCATTTGAATTAAGGGGTCGACATTAAATATATTTGTTATGCTTTGTAATGAACTCATGGAATCAGTGCATACTAGAAAAATATTTCCAGTCATATATTCTATACACCGTAACCACATCCAAATAGCGTACAATTCTGCCATGAAAACACATGAAATGCGTGGTAATGTCCAATAATGCGAGTTCCCGTTTGAGTAAAAGGCGGCACCTGCACCTTCCTTTGTTTTTGAACCATCCGTGTATAATACGGTTGCATTTTGGTAAGTATCAAGGATACTGTATAATATATTTTTATATATTTGACAATCAACATTTTCTTTTTTATAGGTACTGCATTCCAGGTGGATGTCCGGGACCTTAAGGAGCCACGGAGGAGTTTCCTTATCTGGATTTTGGAAGATATTTGGTATGTTAATTTCATAATGTGATATAGCATATTTCATTCTTACCCTACTAGGTTTTGTGATAGTTTGTTTATTTTCATATATTAAGTCTGTATAGTGAGATTGGAATATTATACTATTTAATGGATGATTGTCTTGTGACCATATTTTTAGCCCGTATTTAAGTAAATTTAAGTCTAGTTGATATTTTAGGGGCAAAACACCGCTTTCGCAACATACAGAGTGATACGGACTTGTACGAAATGCTCCTATAGCAATTCGTAAACCTTGCAATTGTACTGTTTCCAGCTTTTTTAAATGTGTACGCCTGGCTGCTGAATATATAATTGACCCATAGTTGATCCTACTTTGTATAACTGAAGTATAGAATTTTATTAAAATCTCTTTATTTGCGCCCCATTTAAGATTTGCAATGGAACGCATAATGTTTAAATGTCGTTTGCACTTACTTATCAATTGCTCTGTGTGTTTTTCCATTGTAATTTTGTATCTAAAATTAGTCCCAGATGTTTGATTGATGATACGTTCTTTATTTCATTTCCTCCCAATTTAAGGTTGGGTTCTTTTTCGCATTTTCTCAGTCTACAAAAGTGTAAACAAACGGTTTTTGTATAGGAAAAACTAAAACCTATTTTGTTGGCTTGATGAAACAGGCTGTCTAGATTTGTTTGTAGACCTTGTTCTATTTGGTTTAAGCCCTTGGAAGCTAACCAAATTACCAAATCGTCCATGTATATACTTTTTCCTATGATCGGATTTAGATTGGTTATCAATGTATTGACTGCTACCGAAAATAGTACTACACTTAGAGATGAACCTTGAGGTATCCCATTTTCTTGTAAGCGAAGTGATGATAAAGAGCCTGCAAATCTTACTCTAAAACGTCTGTCTTTCAAGTAATTTGTAATAAATGGTAACATTTTTCCACCAATTTTCCATTTAATCAATGTTTGAATAATTGCATGCCTCCACGTTGTGTCGTACGCTTTTTGTATGTCGAGGAATACCGCAACTTAGTGTTCTTGTTTAGCAAATGCGTTTTGAATATGGTTTTCTAATAGAGATAATTGATCCATTGTGGACCTACCTTTCCTAAATCTCATTTGCGAATTACACAGAAATTTATTAGCTTCTAGGTACCACATTAGCCTAGATGTTACCATCTTTTCTAATAACTTTCCCAGACAACTGGTTAGGCATATGGGGCGGTAGTTTAGTGGATTATCCAATTCTTTTCTATTTTTAGGTATTGGAATTAGTATACCTTCCTTCCAATTGTTTGGAAAAATCCCCTGTTCCCAAATTTTGTTATAAACATTTAGCAGCTGTTTTTTGTACATTGGGTCTGCTTTTTTAATGAATTCATATAATACGTTGTCTGGCCCTACCGCTGTATTCTTTACGTTCTTTAGAATACCTTCCATTTCTTGTTGAGTAAAAGGTGCATTGTAAGACTCGTGTAATTCTCTTATTATGATTTCAAATTGTTCCTCTCTGTCCTTTATTATACTAAATTGCAGATTGTAATTATCGCTACTACTTGCATCTTCAAAGTAGTCTGCCATGCATTCGGCTAATTGTATGGGCTCATAAATTGATATTGTGTTGTAATTTAGTATTGGTGTATGGGGAATAAAAATTTTCCCCCATTATTGAGCGAATTTTGATCCACATAGCTGAAACAGGTGTCTCTGGAGTAAGAGATCCTACATACCTTTCCCAGCTTTCTTTTTTTGCTCCCTCTATCGTTCTTTTTGCTGTGGCTCGTGCTTTTTTAAATACAATCATATTTTCATATGACGGGTGGCGTTTAAATATTGTTAAAGCTTTCTTTTTCTTTTTAATGGTTTCCTGTACCTCTTCGTTCCACCATGGAACTTTAGTGTGTCTGTATACTTTTCTTTTTACATATGGTACTGCTGAAGAAGCCGCCTTCTCAATCGTAGTTGTGAGCACTTCGACCATTTCCTGTATGTCGCCATCATTTTGGATTATCTTTCCAGAAGTCTGCCTATCAAATTTTCGCCAATTTGCTTTGTGAAGTTGCCATTTGTTAGTTATTGGTATACTTTGAGTGCGATTTGCAAATTCAATTTGAATTGGAAGATGGTCGGTCAAGGTAATGTTTGATAATATTTTCCATCGTAAAAGTGGTGCTACTTTGGCAGATGCTGGAGACAGGTCAATAGCCGAGAAGTTGTTAGTGGCAGAATTGAGGTAGGTATCTTCCCCGTTGTTTAAAATAATTAAATTTTTCTCTTCGACAAATTCTTCAATTGACCTGCCTGGTAAATCAGTCTTATGTGACCCCCATAATACATTGTGGGAATTAAAATCCTCGACTATTAAGTTTGGCGCTCGTAGTTGGCTCTCCAGATATTTAATATTTTTAACAGACTAAGTAAAATGTGGTAAGTATATATTGCATATGGTGAAATTAAGAGGAAATGTAACCTGAATAGCTACCGCTTGTAAAATGGTATTTAGCGGAATGATTTTGTAGGGAAAGTTTTCTTTAATATATATAACTACGCCTCCTTTGGCTCTAGCGCCTGCTTCTGCATCCTTTCTTACGCAATCGTATCCTCTAAAGTTAAAGGACATGCCTTCCCTAAAGTCTGTTTTTGTAAACAGATGCAAAAAGGAGCAAGATTGCATATTAATGTTTTTATTTCGGCATAGTGAGCTTTAATACTGTTGCAGTTGTATTGTATTATATTTTCTAATTGAGCCATTTGTTTTTTAAATAGAGGTGTCTTGAATTATAGATAACTCCTTAATGTTATCGAAATGATAAATAAATAAATAAATAAATACATGAAGGTGTATATAGGACAAAACATGTTAACTAATAAATAAATAAGATGTATATAGGACAAAAACACGTTAGCTAATAAATAACATAGAAAATAAATAAATAAATACTATATTATCACAGACTATCTATCACAAACTATATATCACAGAGTATTTATCACAGACTATTGATCACACGATATTTCAGTTGATGGGGCTCTTTCCCCCACCCCTGAAATATTGGCTGAGTTACTGCTGTCAGATTCGTCTTTAGAGTTGACCTTAGCTTTCCTTAACCTTCCTTTTGGCCAACCTCTTGGTCGCTTTTGAACCTTATTTTTGTTTTCAAAAATAGGCCTTCCACCGAAACTCTGCAGTTCCTCAGTAGGAGTAGCTGGACTGAGCTGGCGTTTTAGTTTTGACGCTTCACAGTCGACCTCCATTTCGTCTGAGGAAGACTTGTCTTCTCCAGTTGAAGATCTTATCGCTGGTACCGAAAGTTTTTTTGTTATAGATAAAGGTTGAGGAGTTAGGAATAGCTCCTTAGGTTTTAATAACTGATCTTGTTCTCTCTGTGTAACATTGGTTGGAATATGTTTCCTAATACCATTGTCTATCATTTTCTCTATGGCGGGTAGGAGCGTACTTATTACCTCATTTGCAATATCGGTATTTGATTTTGCCGCTGCGTTTGCATATGTCTTTTTCGACAAGACCGGTGATAGTTTAAGCTCTTCCTTTGCTTCAAAGTATGATAGCCTTTTTGTGGTTTTTATTTCTTGTATAGCTAATTCTTCTTTAAATTTCGGAATTATTATTATTATTATTATGATTATCATTATTATTATTATTATTATTATTATTATCATATTGTGGTTTTTACAACGCTTTGTCTGTTGGAAAGTCGTGGGTTGGTCCACGACAGATATTTTTATTCTAAAACCATGGGCTAAAAATATGAAAGTTTAAGTAACGTTGCATATTGTCTCCACAACAACTTAAAAATAACAAAAAAATTATTGGGGTTTTTTTCTAAAAACACTGACTTATGTCATAATATTATCAAAATACTTAGGTATTACCGGTTTTTTGAAACTTTGTCAAAATGGGTGACAATGTTTTGATAACAACGTACACATTCCATCACCGACAGTATCTCCTAAAATTAAATACGAATAATTGTTTGGAACTGATACTAACGGATAAACAGACTGGTGAAGAATGGGAATGTTCTTACGACGTTGCTTGTAGATACTATAAATCTTTCTTATCCACATGTAGAGTTTATTGTTATTTTTAGATATTGAAAACTTAACACGTAAAACTGGTAACTTTAAACAATTTGAAATATTCACAACAATGTTAAAATCTGGCTTATTGAAGGTAACGAATTAAATGCAAATATTTATTCAGGATTAATAGCATTTTTAAAGACTAGTGAATGCATATCTTTGGATCTTCTTACTTATAAAGATTTGGAAATAATGAGTTTACGAAAAATAAAAAGCTCAGCAAAATCGGATAATAATAATCGTCGTTATCTTATTGTCACTTACTCAGTTGAATTTGATAAGTAGTTTGGTTTAGCAACAATTCTAACGGTAGTAATTAACATAATATTTTAGAATAAAGTACCCAATTCCCCTTGAGTACTGCGGTCCTCCCGATCCTGTAATTTTACAAAACACTGTAAGAAAATTAGAAGCAGAACTTAAAAAAAGTCGGGATGAACTTAGTGCGAGGATGGATTTTGGTGACAAAAAACACATCCGAATACTTGAAAAACGGTAAGTATGTTATTAAATTCACCGCGGGTTTACTTGAATTTACTTAGAATAGATGAGCTGCTAATGGAAAATAAACAATTAAAAACTGAAATAAAAAGATTAGTAAGAATACTTAATAAAAGTCCACGAGGAGAAGTTCAAATGTTGGAGCAGGCAATAATGCAGTTAGAGAAAAGTGTTCAATCAGAAAGAACTTCTCATCATCGGTTAGTTGAAAAACTGCAGATGGACAAAATGCACTTAGCTCGTGAATTAGAGAAACTTAAAAATTCTGAGAAATTGACAAAGTCTAAATTGCATATGCCCCAAAATAGCATTAAGTAAGTTTCAGAACAACTGTATAACTGCAATTAATAACATTAAATATATGTTTTAGTTCTGTTAAAAATAATCAAAAAAATAGTCAAAAAAACAAGCAATGGTCCGTTATATTTGACACAAATGAAAACCACAAAAAATTGCCCAACGTTTACCCAAAGATCAAGATCTGCGTCACCAAGAATTATACATACCGATCAACGCGCTTCAGTTAAAAAGTATGTAAATCAGAAACATTTCAATCATACAAAACATACACCAGTCTACAAACTGGTAACGACATTGAAAGTAAGAGAATGTTTGTGTGTAAATACCTTCTGATTAGTTTATATTCAAACATTTTTACGTGGATCTTATACAAATGCTTCGTGATAAAATTTGTATTAATGGCATTCGTGTTGCATGTACAAATTATCCTCAGATACATTTATTTGCATGTATTTGTGTGAATAAATGGCACGGGCTGTACATATTGTCTGTTACTAATGATAGGATAGTGCTTGTTTTTAAACATAATCCATTCCCACAAACAGGGTGTCCAGCCTAAGGTACAAAGTCCGATACGGGTCTTATTATTGACATTCCAAAAAAAAGTTGCACCGAATCAAGTTCTCCGCATTGTAGTATTATGGTGAACTTCCGGAAATACCAGAAATGCACACCGACTTCCTTATTTTAAATACAACAGCCTATTATTGCATTTTGTCGTACCGTTTTTGGATTACTCTAAGTTTTCGAAAAAAAAATGCTCTTTCAGTGTGTTAAAAAATTTCAAATATTACCTTAACGCATTAGCTGCCAGCGTCTTCAATTGAAGGGCAGCTCCACTTTTTTACGAAAATAAGATTTTGACTGAATTACCCTTTAAAAAAATAGGTCGATCGTTCCCTGCAACAATCAGGCGTCTCCATATAACAGTAACATAAATGACAACGTTATTGGAGCTGCCTTGCTTTCGGTTTGCAGCAAGAACCGAGCAGCTCTTGGAGCTGCCTGGTTGGCAAAATATAATGGAAAATATAGAAATATGCATGGAATATAAAAAATATCAATTTCTTTATATATTTTCGTAGTTTCTTTTGAATCATGTGTAATAATATTAATATAACTCTATTTATAAAACTTCCTAATACGGTCTGGCTCATTTTCACTCCTAAGTACATACGGCGCCGCCGCGCGCGCAAGCGCGCTAGTTGCTCGTTCGGTCGTGCAACATCGCTTTGCTTTATTGCAGATCTACGTGTTGTTATAAATAGATACACACTGTTGTAACGATTTGTATTGAATAATTTAGTATTATTTATATTTAAAATGGCAAGTGAACTTAGTTCAAGTGAAAGTGAACCGTTTCAACAATCGTCATCGGATTTCGTTCCCCATTCCGACTCAAGTGAGAGTGATGAAGATCAACCTGCTGTAAACAATCTTGATGCAACCAATGTTGCCAGTACGTCTGGGCTGGTTGCAAATAAAAAATCTAAAAAGAAAAGCAGTAATCCGAACATGTGGATTCGAAACCAAAGAAAATTAAAAAGAATTAAGGGCGAAGAGCACACTAATGTTAAAGGAAACCCAGTGGAAAGGCGACGTAGAGGAGTTCCATGTCAGTGCCGGTTTAAATGCTTTGAAGCCATAAGCGAAGAAACGCTTGATGAAATTTTTAAGTAGATTTATGTTATAGGCGATAAAGAGCAACAAGATTTCTATTTAGGTAAAAAAAAGTTATTCACATGTATATTGTAAAATGTCCATGTTAAAAAAAAATGAACTTCAAGAAAACTGACTAAAATAATGCTGCCAATAAGTTTCTCGTTTTTATGATATCCTAGGTCACTCTGGGCAGTGGCGTAGCTAGCATGGGTGGCACCCGGGGCGGATACCGTAGTGTCACCCCAAATTTTAAAGACAAAACAAAAGTTCTGCTTATATGGAACATTATTGTAATTTCGTTGTATTTGTAAGCTTTTTTTTTCACGATCGGTGTCACCCATAAATAGGTGAAACGCGGGCGGACCCGCTCTGTCAAAGATTTCCGTAATTTTTTCTAGAGTCCTTGAAATATAGAAATTTTCTACGCAAAAATCGGCGTTGACATTTCAAAAATCAAATGAGTTTTTCAACCGGTTTAATACAGACGAGAAACATTCAAAGAAGGCGACCGAAAGGAGGTGGTGGAGTTCTAAGAACCCAAACGTTTTCGTATAAAATAGAAAGAGTATTTGAAAAAAAAGTGTGTAAAACGGCATTCATGAACATTCACGCAATAACGAAAAGCAGGGTGGAGAGAATAGCGACTCATATGGCTTCAAATATAGTAGGACCAAGAGATATGGGAGGGCGCCATGAAAATAGACCCAATGAAGTCCCAGATCATATTGACATGTCCATTGAGGAACATATTAATAGCTTTCCAAGAAGAAAAATCCATTATAACAGAAATGATAACATAAACAGACGATATCTTTCATCCGAACTGAATTTAAGGCTCATGCACAGATTGTATTTAAAAAAGTATGAGCCAAATCAACATAGTCATTGCAAAACTTGCGACATGCTTGACAACAAGATAAAATGTGCCAAAGATGATGAAACTCTAAACACACTGAATGTGGAAAAAAAAGTGCACCTGACTAGAGCTGATACGTTCTATAAAGATTTAAAAGAAAAGATTGCTTTAGCTAAGGAAGATCGCACAGTTGAAGTCATGTCATTTGATTTTGCCATTCATAAGGGCAGCGTTTTGAAGATTTACTTTTATGTTTTTGATGAAATAACGGGTCGGAAATCTCCAAATGAAGTGATAAGTTGCTTACATGATTTTATTAATAACTACATTGATCCTCAGGTAACAACCTTTAAAGTGACAACTGTGCCGCGCAGAACAAGAACTCTGTTCTTGTTCAGTTTTGGCAATCTCTTCTGCTACAAGGAAGATTCAAGGGAATAAGACATCGTTACCCAGAACCTGGGCATAATTTTTTGCCCTGTGACAGGTCTTTTGTCTTGTCTTGTCGAAAAAGAAAAAGGAAAGGTTTTATCTGCCAGAAGAATGGAGTCGCATGATTAAAAACACCAGTAAGAAATTTATTGTTAAAACTGTTACGCAAGATATGATTTTAAACTATAAAGAAGTTCTTGTGCCATTTTTCAAGAAAAGCAATATTAAAAATAGTTCTGGTGCAAAATTCACCCTATCGAAATATAAAGTTATAGAGTTCAGTGATGAACATAAGGAAACTGTTACATGTTCAGAGTCAGCGAATTGTTTAGTCACTGAAGATTTTGTTCTTCTAAAAAAATCTTGCATACCGATTTTTCCAGAAGTACAAAGTAAGGTTTATAATGCCCCATTGCCTTTAAAAAAGGATAATCTATTAAATGCTATGGAATTCGCCAGACAATATGTTGGCAATGCTGAAATGTGGTACTACGAACAACTTGTACCTTCAGAGCCACAAAAATGCCAGACATCTGAAACAGAAGATGAAGATCAATAACTTTCTAAGAAGAATATTACCTGTTTTTTTGTATTTTTATATTCCATTTCTTAGTTTGTTTTTTTTATAATATAATAAGGACATTTTATTTAGTTTCTTTTCTTTTGTATCCAAATCATGCATAAATAAACGCAAAACATTTTTTTTTCGTATATTTTTGGCAAGAAACAGGCAGCTCCAATTTTTTTTATGTTCTTTTATTAAAACATAGTATTGGCAATATTTACAAAAACTACGTGAAAACTTCTCTATCTATATGCTTTTACTGCAGAAAAAAGAAAATGACATAGAAACAAAATTTGAATTTTTTAGGAAGTTTTTTTCGATTTCCCATAAGTTTGTAAAAATGGAGCAGCCTGGTGATTGCAGCCACCCTTAAATTGAGGACAGATTGTTTAGAGAGGCGTGAACGAGTCAAAAATGCTATAAAGGCAAACTAATTCAGCGTAAAGTGTTAGGAGAGGTTACCACTTGTCTGTGTTTATGACAGTTTGAAGTTGTAGAGCACGTGTTTCTAAAAATAGTTATTTGTAGTAACGGTTTTCGGGGTGCATATCACGATAATGGTTTTATCATAATAATGTTTTATCTTGAGATAAGTTGTTGCTATATCTTATTTTTTAATTGGAATAGATTATTTTAAGTGTACCGATATAAATTTTTCTAAAATGTTTTAGTGAAAACAGCTAAATCGTATGTTGATAATTAGTGTCCCCAAATGAAGACGCTGGGCTGATACGAGTTTTTTTTTATCTGTGAATATGAATCGTCAAATTTTTAAAACAGAGGAAGCTGTTGATTATTTGTATTCGGGGCATATATTTTGGCATTGCCTCCTGAGGTGGATGGATTAACGGACGAAGATGAAATAGACGATGATGCGCTCGGAACAAACATGGTGGGTGATATTTTGGGTGAAACTGAAATTCTTATAGATAATGATCCAGAAGAGCATGTTGAAATTGTTTACCCTGATAGCGATGAGGAGTGGAATATACCACTTTCGCAGTTAGCACGTCGGCTAAAAGACAAAACCATTCCAGAATGGGAAAAGAGGGATGCTGAGTGTAGTAATAATGCACAATTTGATCCAATGGAAACTCAAATAACGATTGAAGATCTAAAACAAAATGTTTATGAACTTCCCCTAAATGAAACGACCAGGTAACAAAAAAGTAAACACGATTTTCAAATTTCATCGAATGAGCTAAAAGTATTGATTGGGTTTCTGATTTTTTCTGGGTATCACCAATTACCTAGCGAGCGCGACTATTGGTCGGAACAAGAAGATTTAGATATACCCTTGGTCAAAAACAAAAATGACACATCTTTCAAAATCAAACCTCTCGTTGATTTAGTCAATAAAAACTTTGGCAAATGGGCCATATTACATAATAATCTGTCCGTAGATGAAATTATAGTAAAGTACTATGATCACCACCCAATTAAACAGTTTATCCAAGACAAGCCCATCAGATTCGGTTATAACCTGCAGGCATTATGTGGTCACGACGGCTATTGTTATTACTTTTCTTTGTACTGCGGTAAGGACCCCAACGAAGCAAATAGAAATTTACGCTTGGGAACCAAAGCAGTGCTAAATATGTTGTCGGTTGTTGAAAGTCCTAAAAATCACTTTGTGTACCTTGACAATTTTTTTACGAGCTATAATTTGTTGTTGCCACTGAAGGAACTGGGATAACTCAAACAAAAATTCTACAGAAAAGCGCCAGGGGTTGGTATGACTACAGATTTGAGAAACATAATGAAATAATCATCACTAGATGGAACGATAGTAAAAGTGTCTCTTTGGCAACGAACTTTGATAAAGTTACTCCAACTGTTCAAGAGCAAAGATGGAGCAAAGAAAAGAGGGAAAAATATCTGTTCCACAACCTTTAGTAATAAGTAATTATAGTAATTTTATGGGAGACGTTGATCACCACGATTGGTTGTTAGAAAAACATTATATTTCCATTAGAGGAAAGAATTGGTATTAGTGCCTTTTCACCAGAATTATCGATATCTGCGTTGTGAACACTTTTGTCATTTATATACTGATCCATGGTAAAAGAAACATCAATAAAAGACTTTCGCCGAGAAGTAGCATTATCATATCAAAAACGTGGACTACTAATTAAAAATTAGACGTAGTAGACCCCAAAGCTATCCAAATTCCTCAACAGTCAACGTTCCAGAAGACATAAAATACGATAATCGATTTCACGAAATTGGAAAAAGGGATAATCAAAGGCGCTGTCAATTTTCACGATGCTGAAATAAACCGAGGACTTGCTGCCAAAAACGCAATGTTACCTTATGTGTTTCTACTTGTTTTTCAAATTTGCACAATATAGTATATTATTTTATAGGAGCTAAAGTGACACTTTTTGTGGCGAATCTGTAGGTTTGACGGACGAATATACTGAGTCCGGCAAATAATGAGCCACAACAAGTCACTTTGCTCCGCATAAAATATACTATTTTTTCTTCAGACTTTTTTACACTTAAAGATGAAATAAGGAGAAATAATTAGGTTGTGAAAATGAGGAATAGTTAGATTTACTTAGCGTGCTCTGGCAAGCAGCAGTAGACGTTGCTAGGTTTCGTTGAAAACAATGCATTAAACAAGTTGAAAATTGTGAAGATTCTCCGTGTTATTGTAAGTATTTTATTAAACTTTTTGTTCCTATTTGTGTAAATTAAAATATTACATTGTTAAGAGTGTGATGGATTTGGAGAACTACACGCCGTCAGAAATTACTGAAGCGGCTAATACAGCAATAAATGATCTATTACCTACAAGATCGAGCAAAATCTATGAACGTGCTTTTCAGCAATTTATAAAATGGTGCGATGAAAAAATATTAAAAGCTACTCTGAAACCGTAATGTTAGCTTATTTTTCCGAATTAGCAACAAAAATGAAAATGAAAAGCTCGACAAAATCATTATTGAGCATTCGACATGGCGTAGATATAAGCAAATACTTGAAACTTCGTGCGTATCTGAAGAAGCAGAATGAAGAATACACCCCAAAGCAGGCCAAAGTATTTACAAAAGACCAATTTAACAAATTTTTATCGTCGAACGAAAAATATATGCGATGAATTGGTGAAGATGAAGGTAGACGACATTGAGAACCTGAAAACTCTGCTACCTATTAAAATTCCAGATAGCAAAACAAAAAAATTAAATCATTTACAATTGTAGGGGAATCTTTCCTAAATTTATGTAACAAATATGTTGCTTTGCGCCCACGAGATATGAATGATCGCCGACTTTTTTTGAAATATGAAAATGGAAAATCCTGAAGAGCGGTGATGGGCTTTTTTCTTAAAATTAACGAACTATACAGAATACACAGGGCATTGTCTAAGAAGAACCTCAGCTACACTGTTGATGGACGGCGTCGCAGATTTAATGTGATTGAAGCGCCATGGTGGCTGGAAATCCAGCACTGTAGCTGAGCGTTATATTGAAGACTCTAGCAACAAAAAAAGAGGCAGCCTTGAAAATGTTTGCACCTAGTGCAAGCGCTACGAGTACAGAAGTTCATGTAGAAGAGGAAGAATTAAAGACCATTTCCTTAGAACACAGTGAGATACCCACTGTTACCTCTGGCGGATTTTATTTTGGAGAAAATGTTATTTTTAATTATAGTACTTTTAATCTTTATAACTCTAAACAATAAATTTGTTTTCGTTGTTTTCCAAATTGGGTGTTTGAGTTATTAACTTACATTACTTTTGCATCCGCTGCGAGGGGGACGCAAAAGACTTTTGCAGCTGCCGTTGAAAATGTCAAACTTTAACGTTGTCAGGTGAAGTTTAAAATGTCATCTTTTATTGACGTCTAAAGAAAAAATAGTTTTTATTTCTTTTAATTATTCACAATAAGTATGTTTTTACTTTTATAAAAAAAAGTTAAAATAACCTAATTCAGTTTATTTATTTACTTTATAAAGGCGAGCGTCCTTAAAAAAAGACATCGTTTTTCTTCAAGGAGATTTTCCGCAAAATTTAAATTATGGTATTTTCAGCTTAAGAATGCCTTTTTAAGCAAAAATGCCAAAAATCAAGAAAAAAAATAATTTGGGCTTTAATGGGTTAACCATAAAATTTAGAAAGATAGGGTTTTCACCATTTGATTAAGCCCGAAAAAATATATTTTCCTTGAAAATGATTTCAAATGTTACTAGTTATGGATATTTAATTTTTCAATCAGGATTAGCTTGATTTTTTTAACAGCACTGGATGCTGAATTCAATTTCCTGTCGATTTTGTTAAGGTATTGGTGTGTCCATCTGTAACCGCTCGTGCGATACTCTCAATTATAATCTTTTAGGCGAGACATCTTGTCCTGGCATTTTTTTTACTAGAATGCCATGTTGTGAAAGTTGAAGTAAGTTTTAACAATATTTTTTATTACTTAACTTAACAATGTCGCTTACACGTGAATAGATATGGTTTTTATTCACGGAGAATGTAACAGAAGGGTGTTATTATCCTTAACAGTTCATGCACAGCGGTATTCATAAAAAAGACAACTAGATGAGAGAGCATTTAAATGGCTATTGGAAAGATTTACCAATACATGATCAGTTTAATTTTCAAAACGAAACCGTGGCCTTCCTGTACTCACGGACGAAAATCAGTGCAGAGTCGACTGTGCGGAGAATTAGTAAGAATACTGATATCAGTAGATTTTTGGTGCATTCGATGTTAAAGAACGACAAATTGCGTCAAGGGATGAAAGGGATTTCGGAAACAGTTTGATCTTTTGTTACTGGGCGACATATACCAAATGTTTTGTCACCCTTGAATTTAACAAGGAGAACAATGTGGAGAACTTGATAGGTGCAATTCTTATTGGAAACTTTTCTTTGAAACGTCACAAATCACGCCTGTACAGGGCTTTTGTCTAAGGCTGGACACTATATAATATAATATTTTTCAGAAATATCAAATCGGGATCACGAAGTCGCAGCAGTTCGACGTCTAGTAGAAAAGAACCTTTAAATTATTTCCTACGTAGTACAGATTCCTTAATACGCAGTAGAGAATCTTCTCCATATTCTCGGACTGGTAGCAATTCAAGTTTAAGTAATATTTCCTGGGAAAATAATCTAACCAAAAGAAATTATACCTTACCGCGCAAATGTATAAAACCTAAAACAAGAAGTGTTGATACTCATTTGAATAAGATTTTAAAAAATTATTTGTAAGTTTTTAAATAAAATTTCATTATTTTCAAGTGTAAATTATTAATGAATTTGTTGTAATCATCCCTTACAACAAATTTAGGCACTTTTTGTGTTATTCTACTTCTGATGGATGTTAAATATTTTTTAAAGTATATAATAATAATCCTTATGAGTCAGGAAAAAAATGAGATCGGGCAATGCAATGGTGTTATCCGTTTTTGAAGTCTTCGGCCACAGCGATGGATTGCCAGCATACATATATACATTACGTATACATGCATGGTGGGATTAAGGATGGGTGAAGATACTACCCCAGCATTCGCCTAAATAGCCACACATGACGTGCGTATAATCAGTGGTCATACCGCTATATGTGTATGAGGAAAACCTCTTGATAAAACCTCATACAAGGTAGACGGTAACGGGGATCGAATACATTACCTCCCGAATGCTAAGTAGATTATGTTACCATAGACCCAACTAGCTCGGTAGACTCGTAAGTATAAACACTTGATACGTAATGTCGTAATACTATGTGCGCCAAAATATACAGTATTTGAAAACTATGTTACTGTTATTGTTATTATTTAGTTATCGAGATGATACTGTAAATGTTCAAAATGTGCTCCATTGCGCTGTAGACAGTGTTCATAACGATCACGCAGATTTTGAAACATATTTTAGAACACAGAGTCCTGAAAAACGAGACGATCTTCTGACGTAATGCAGGCACAGTTTTGATGGATCTGGACAGCCGAAAATCTTCTCCTTTAACATTTTCCACACATAAGTATCAGGTGGTGTCATATCGGGGGAATGTGAAGGTTAGGAAACTCTGTCCCACGGGAAATTATTCGTCCTGTAAAGGTCAAAAATCGTGCACAATATTTAATCCTGTATTCGGTACGGAAATCCACCTAAGCCTTTAAACAATCGTCGAAGTTACGTGTTGCTGATATTTAATATTAGGGATGTTCGTCGAAGACTTCGCTTTGGTGACTACAACACCTGATTGAGGACACGTCCATGATTTTCATTTGGACACAGTTACTGACCTACCAGACCTTCCCTTCCATTGACACAATACACTACCCGTACGACGAAATTTTGTAACGATAGACAGCATAAATGTGATGCCTGCTGCCGGCTTATTGAAGTGTTCACGATATTGTTCCGTCACTAACATTAAACTCGGTCCGCCTTGATAACCATTTCCATACGAGCGAAAATAAAATTCCATTATGAACACTTTCTCCTCCGTCGCGAGACCCATTATCACTTCCAATCACAGAGCACAACGTTCGTTACACAACTAGCAATACAGAAAACAACACGCCGACGCACAGGCATGCGCTTGCGGGCTGCGCGAAATCCAGTACCGAATATTTTGGCGCATACCATAGGTAACAAGATAATTAATAAGTACGTACATGTGTATTTACAACAACGATAAAATAATGAATTATTGTCTTGGTATGAATGAATAAGTTCAAAAGTAAATATGTAATTAAAAATTATTGTTAATTTTGTTAAATACATAAAATAAAAAGTTTACATCGAGTAGGATTTGAACCTACGACTTATACTTTGCTAGAGTACCGCTCTAACCAAGTGAGCTAGCGAGATGTCTTTATGTATGAAGAAGTGACGTTAATTGTAAATATAATGAAATTGCAGTCAAATTACTTATATTAATGGAATATGAGCCTGCAATATCGCAAGGATTCACACATACCAAAGCAGCTTGACTAATATTAAATTATTATATTTAGAATTTACATCAGCTCTACATACATGAAGACAAAATTTACAGCGATTGGGGCTTCTATCTCGATAGCTCAGTTGGTTAGAGCGGTACTCTAGTAAAATGCAAGTGGTGAGTTCAAACCCTACCCGAGGTAATTTTTTATTTATGTATTTAAAAATTAATAATAATAATTTTTAATAAAGCAATGAAGTTTGTGAAAGCTTGAAACGCACCAACAACAACTAGAAAAATGTGCGTGTAACATATTACAAAACATTATGATAATTACCATGCATGGAGATGTACTTTTTGAAATTAGGAAGGATTTGTACGTTCGCCGGAAGAAAGAGCGGACATCGGGAAGTCTTCTGCCAGTTGGAACTACTACTTCGGTACCTGAAGTGCATCATACTGCAAAGCATGTCGCAGCACCGCTTGTCGAGCTTCTTCTCACACAAACACCGCCGTCTGCAGAGCTCGCCGCCTTCTCGCTGGTCAAGTCTACTACACACGCCATTGCACCGCTTCATACTGATTGCAACGCTGCAGCTTGCCTGACACACTACACCTCTTACAGTACCGAAGTCTGACGAGTAACTGCACCGTTGCTGTTAATCCTACCGTGCATGCACTTACCAAGGTCACAATGCCGTGCCAGCTGACCCCCACCTACCGGGCCCACAAGACGGATACTCTCCTGGTTCACTACGCCTCCGCTCGCAATATCCCCTAAAAAAAACACCGGACGAGGCAGTCCCTTTGCTTGTCGATCCCGCCTCACCGCCGCGTTTCTAAGCTTGTTAAACTCCTGTCTACGAATCTGGAAACCAAATTTTGATGTTGCAACACATGCACAGAAATTCGTTGTCAGCTAGTAATAAATCAGAACTTTGACTGGCTTTCGTTTATTGGGGCGCATATCCGAGCTATTGTAGGTATACGAATTACCAGAAATTAACAGCGAAGTTGGTTACTGTTTGATGCATTTTCGCCTATCAAAACTTATCGCATTCCGAAAAACCCGTCCCCAAG
>JARFJB010001412.1:232500-275000 GCA_036346205.1 Vesta saturnalis
ACATAGGATACCATTTTGTAAAAAACGAATACAACTATTTAAAGCTAAGGACTTGTGTGGTGCATAATATCGAAAGTGTCGCGTGTCTGTGAACATGCTTTGTTGATCATCTTTCGACATCTGGTTTTAGTTACGTGATAAGTACCTTATGTCTTTAATGTGCAAAGTACAACAGCTTATCCAAAATTAGAAGAGAAGCAGTAAAACATAAGAACTTTGCCAAAATTCTGGAGACGTGGCAAAATAGAATCTGGTTGACAAAGACCTGTGCACATACCCAGTGTGGTCAGCTTTTGGCCTGAATTTTCTCCAAAATATACGTTGATTCACGAACTTTGTTTGTTGAGAACGCTGCAAAATGAATTCTCTCGGCTGAATTCTGTGGTCCACGAGTGTTGATCAGCATTTTGGTCCCAATGTGTTAGGGACGTGGAAAGAAGATTATTTTGACCAAGAACTATGAGCATTGGTTGCGTGTGGTCGAATGTAGGTCAAAATCTATATTTATCTCAATTTCGTTAAAGTCTGGCAAAATTGACTACGTAGATTACCAAGAGTTAGATTATGTGATCCATAAGTGTTGGTCTTCATTTGGCAATTCAAAAATCTATGTTGATAGAAGAATTTTGTTGGGAACACGTCAAAATGGAATCTCCATGACCAAGAACTTGTTCTTTAGTGTTGATCAACGTTTGTCAATATTGCTCAAAATTTATATTTATATCAATTTCGGTGATTGCATCTATGACCAAGCGCTAAATTCTTTGAGCCAAGTGTATTGGTTAGCAGCTGGATTAAATTTTGCTCAAAGTCTATGTTGATATCCCAATTTCGTTGTGGAAGCGGTAAAAGGGATTCTCTCGGTGGCCAAGAACTTAGTTCCGTGATCTATGAATGTAGGTTAACCTTTGTGCTGTATGTTGTTTAAAATCTACAATTATACACGTATTTCGTTGAGGTCTACGGCAAATTGTGGGAGAGAAAAAGTCGTTGTACTCTTCTTTGGTCTTTCTTTTACTTATTTGTATTACATTTCTAATGAAATCAATAATTTTCACATCCTTACGTCAACTTTGCAGCATATAGTTATTTAAAATGCAACTAAGTTCTTTACTATCCGTATGTACTGGCTATTGCTAATTATATCTTTAAAAAATACATACGTTCTCATTTTATACTTTATTCTTACAGAATGGAAACAAATAAAATAGTGCATTAATTCAAAACAAATTCTTGTTAAAATACTAAAGTACTCTGAATATTTCTATACATTAGTTATTGAATGATTGAAGTAATGTTGTTTTTTCGTTTTAAGTCTCTACGTTTTGTCATCTATATAGGTATGTGTTTTAAACGAATTTATATTTTAATTGGGTACCACTGATTACTTAACCTGACTTTGTTAGCTGTTTAACCAAAACTCTTGTTTTGTGCTTGTAAAAAGTTCGTCTAGGTCACGTAATGCTTTCAATTTCAGCTTGCTTTGCTTCCTTTTTCGCTTCTTTTTTGAGACCTTGAATATAAAACTTACTTAGTATTTTAAATAAAACTGTAAACAACTTGCTTTACTAATTCGTTAATCAAAATTAAACCTGTATACCGAAAATAATCCTCTCCAAGTAAATAAGCACCTAATTCTATAGCCGTTTCTTGATTCAAAACCGGAATGTTGACAGGGTTTCCTAAATTAAGTGACCACATTTTAATTTTTACTTCACACCGGTGATACACACAATTTAAAGAAAACTACCAAATGTTGTTCATTCTAGTTTACTTACGTTGAGCCGGAGGCATACAAATATTATTTCTAAAAGGGCGAATGTAGCTCTTGCAATAATTTTATTGAGGCCTACTAACTTGTTTAAGTAGTAGTCCAAGTAGTTTGGCAATAGGAAAGGCAGGTTTCATTCTGCTTTTTCATTTATAAGTACTTAAACAATAAAATGTTTTTAACATAATCATTTCTGATGATATACATTTTTCCTATTTGCATTTTAAAATGAAGATACAAGTATTAACAAATGGTACTTAACTCACAATTTTTTTAAGTACTCTGTCAATCATCCCTATATATTTTTTTGACTTTTGAACGTATTTTGTTGACTTGGTACTTTTAGAAGTGTAACGGAAGTGTGCTACCTTAGATCTTTTTATTTTCGTATCCTTGGAATGCGATATGCAAGCATTATGAGTGTTTAGCTGCTATAGTTGTATCCACGAGAGTTGGCATTCACGTCATTACTTGTAATTGTATGTATTAAGATTAAAATTTGAAGTCAATGGAGCGTCTTTTACATATTTAAGAAATAATGACGTCAGGAATGAATCTGCCAAATCGTAACACGACAGTGTTGCAAATAATACTTTAATTACCCACAGGTAGTTGCTTGTACTACTTTAAAATTGTCGTATAATATTTTACGTGCTTAATTAATCCATTATGTATAAAACCTATCTTAAAAAATTAATTAGAGCTTAGTAAAGCTAAATGCGGAATTCTAATAAGTGCAATATAGTGTATTGAGTATCAAGAACAGTAAGGGACGTTTACAGGTCGACGGCCATGTTTGGCCGGAGACCGGTACAACCCTTAATTTTCGTGATGCTCATACTGTTTTTTGCACGATTGTATTAAATTACCACAATTGAAATTTTTAATTACTGAATAAATGAAAAGCCAAAAGTGACGTTTTAAATAGAAATGTCCAATTTTTTTCTGAATTATATAATTATACATTTAGATTTTTACTTACCGCGCTACATACACAGTAAGTGAATTACTTACCAGACTTGTGTATCCTAGTCACCAGTAAAACAACCTTCTGATCTCGCAACAAACCCGGTAACTAACTAAAATCGTTCTATCGTGCAAAAAATATTAACGTCTGCTGATTGAACTCGTTCTCTGGGATACATTTGGCACTAATATTATATTGGATAGTCAAAACATGCTGTTTTGTGGTTAAAATATTGCAATTTCGTAAATTCTGTAATAAGTATATTTTATAGGTACATTCAAAATGTATTAGAACGCAACTGTACAGAAAAGTCAAAAGTAAGGTTATGTTATGATAATTAAAACCGGTTGAAATCTAAATTTTTTTCAGTTATTTTACCAGTATTGATGTTTATTATTACAGGTAAACAAATGCTGTTGTGTGAATTAACTTATTGTTTTCAAATGCCAATTAGAATCTTTATCGCTAACCAAATGTCCCCACCCCAGAACTTAAAATCGCAGCATAATTTAAGGAGTTAGTTACAACTAATATTACACTTAAATGAGTTTATAATTAAAACGACATGTATAATTTTATTGTGAATAGAATAGATAGATCTGTTTTTCCTGAAGTTCAGCATTTGGGGTTCCGGCAGTAGCATGTTTCTCTATAAAGACAATAAATTTATTTATAGGTAATTAAACAAAAAGTTATCACTTACTCTGAGCATACATATCATACAAAGTATTTCTAATGCTCATCTTTACGCAATCCGGTAAATGAACTGATTTTGCTTTTTTGCGAGGTCGTTTCTTTCCAGGACTATTCAAAATGGGATTAATTGCACTGCGTGCTTTAATCCTTGTCACTGTGCGTAAACTAATCTTCAAAGCATCTGCTACTCGCTAAAACAATAACAATGTAATTCGTTGTGTAAAATTATTTATATATTCTGTACGTACCTCTTGCACTGCATTTAAGTTGATTAGGGGTCCTTTTGATAATTTGATAATTTGAACAAAATAACTATAAAGAACGAGTAAAAAAAGGACAAAACAACAACGAACAGAAATAATACGAGACAGTGTAAACTAAAAGAAAACGATGAGGTCATAGATAATGAATAAATTTGACAGATTGACGTCAAATCAGAATCCGTGCAATATTAAGTTGAAGCGTTAATTGAAGTCAGTTGTTGGACATACGGGCATACTCACTTCTCTCTTATTTTCACTGACGATCACCTATACGCATGTCTTTACTTAAAACACATGCAAACTGTATTGACATCTTTATCATAGACATGTATTAAGCTTTAATGATTGTTTAAAGGAATGTCGTGCATTCATTCGGAAACCTATGACGTGAACGCCAACTCTCATGGATACAATAATACGAATTTTAGCGCATTCAGAAAACGTTTAGCGCACCTTTTTTATGTTAACAGTAGTAGTGATTAAGGGCCGGTTCTGGACCAGTTCAAGGTCACTCGCCCTCTGGTGGTGAGAAACGTAAGCTTTTGGATTTCTTCAAGGTCAAACTTTTGGTGGGAAATTTAAATTTTAGGAGCTAAAAATTGCAATGTCACCATCCTCATTTTTGGCGGTAATTTTGTCAAGGTCAGAAGCTAAAAATAGAAATTGCAATGTCATCATATTACAATTCTTAGAAGTCTAAAAATAGTGCGGTCAAAGGTTATTGACCTACGGTGGTGTTACATTTCTTAGAAATCTAAAAATAGAAATTGTAATGTCATCATATTACAATTCTTAGAAGTCTAAAAATAGTGCGGTCAAAGGTTATTGACCTGTAGGGGTATCGTATGACATTTCTTAGAAGTATAAAAATAGAATCAATTCATGGAAACAAGAAGAATGCGTTGTCTATGCTAAAAAGTAGACCAAGGTCAAATGGTGGTTATTAAATTGGGTCAAGGTGAAATAATTTACTAAGCTAAAAGTAGGTGTGTATTTAACAAGTTGTCATAGGTACTTAAGTCAAGGACACATTTTGTGATATAAACCACAGCGAGGTGTGTTGAGATCAGTCAGTTAGCAACTTGTAATGGTTAAACATGGAATTAGCAGGGTTCAACCAAAGCACCCACTGCAAACTTTTTAAAAGTTAAAAGTTCGAGATGTCAAAAAGGTATAAAGTGATTAATGTGGGAGTAATAAATACTAAGTACGGTGAACGTATAGTGATGGAAACGGATGATTTTAAATGTATATTACCTCAACGCTTTTATGAGTATTTGAAAGAAGAAAATCGAATGGAAGGATTTAAAACGCAGCTAAACACGAGGGATGTCTTCATGAGTAGTTTGGGTGCAGTCGGGAAAACAACAAATATAACATTTAGTTTTTAATAGTAGTACCACAACCCCACCCGCATGATTTAACTAAAATCATTTCTTAAACAGCGTTTAGTCCTAGTGCAATTGCAAGCAAGCACAGTCGTTATAATGCAGGCAGCAATAACATCATTTCTGGAACGATCCAAACTCAGAAGTTCACCGTTATATGTGGATTTTACCTTGTGTTGTTGGTGCTATCAAAATAGTGATGGTGGTAATAGAAATAAAAATGATGAGAAACATGATGAAGGTTATTCTTCTAACACTGACAGACAGCCATATGATTTATCTGAGGTGTATAAACAAGCAGCTAATGAATACTTAATCGATTGTATTTATTATAAACTATCGAACGATACTCATCATGCAAAACATATGGAAATTGGATACAGTACACATCTCAAGCTTGCACCAGTAGTGCGTATTGGGTGTGCTAACTGTGATCAAAGCAATAATGTAGTGTTGGATATGAAGGAATGGAATGAGCTTCTAAGATGGCATTCATATGTAGAATTACAATTTTTCCGATCCCAAGAAATTGAAAATAAAATTGACTGGTCAAATGTAAACGAAGAAGAAGATATAATCTATGATCAACATTATGAATCTCTATCTAGCAATCTTGGTATTTATTACAATTGGGAATTAATTAAAGGATATGACAGAATTTTGAAAACTGTTATGATAGAAAACTACAACTGCTGTTCTTGCACATTTAACTCACATAGTATAGAAGAACTATTCAATTTAAAGGATATAATAAGCTATAGATTGGAATTTCTTGAATCTTACAATCTGGTGTGTTTTTATGAAAAGTTCATACAAGTTGTTGACTACCATCGTTTTCGTGAGAAATAATTCGGTGGTTATGATGATGACATTTATAAAGATGATGTTATAAATGCTAAGTATAATATTAATTCACATAACACTGTATGTTTAATGGAAATTTTGTATTATCGTCCTGCTTATCTAATGTATAGCATTTACTAAATAAAGAAATAACTATGATTTGTTTTTCTCAATTTAGGTATAAATACCCCGTTCTATCCATCCAGGTAAACAATGCTAGTTAAGAAGCGAAAGAGTGTAGGTGGTGGTGGTGGTTTAGTGAATGGTCTAATCAATACACTTCCGTTTGAATTGCATTTACCTGGTTGTATTGCGGTCCTGGTACAAAGTTAGAAAAACGACTCGCACGCGGTGACCCCGGTATTAATCAATTAGATGCTCAGTCCAAACTTCATGATATCAGTTACAGAGATTACCGAGATTTAGGAAGTAGACATAACGCAGATAAAATTTTGCAAAAAAAAAGCTTGGGAGCGCTTTAAATCATTAGAAGCAACGTTAGGTGAACGAACTGCAGCTTTAGCAGTCAGTACATCATGAAAGCAAAGAGAAAATTAGAATGGGGTGTAAACGTCGATCTAATCTGAAGAAGAAATGCAATGGTGGAAATTTATTGCATTTACGAAAAACAATAGCTAAAAAAATTAAACCTAACGGAAATTTCACAGACACAATAAAGTCAGCGCTTTCAACGGCAAAACGTGTGGTAAAAAGTTTAGGAGGAAAAAAACATTAAAGTTCCTAGAGTAATTCCCTACCTAAACAAGGAGGGTTTTACCATTTCTTATTCCGTTATTCGCAGGATTATCAGCAATCGGTGCTTTAGCTGGCGGTGCATCAGGAATTGCTAAAGCAGTCAATGATGCTAAAAATGCTAAAAAATTGCAGGAAGAGACATCGCGCCATAATCGCATGATGGAATCGGTCGCTATAGGCTCCATGAATAAGAAAGGCGGTGCACTATATCTAAAACCAAACAAATCTGGTGGTGGTGCATTATACTTAAAACCGTTTCCAAAAACTGAATAGATTACCCGAAAGACCGTTAACGGATACTGATTTAAAGAAATACACCAAAATTACCGTACTTTAGGGATATTTTATGAGAGATAGCATGCCTAAATTGCCACGGAAAAATGAATCTGGAATTATTAACTTAGATAGCCAAAGAGGACCAGGTACCCATTGGGTTTGCTACAAAAAGCGTGGTAAAAGGTATGGTATTACGATAGTTTCGGTAATATTCGACCACCAAACGAAGTGATTAACTACTTTCGGGGTGTAAAATATATTATAATTACAACCAAGATCAAAGTTTAATACAATTATTTGCGGACACCTATGCCTACAATTTTATATAAATAATCAGCACATCAAATTTTCTCAGTTATGTCAATAACATTCAGTTTAGAAGGTGTTGGTAACACAGCTAGCTACAACTTCTATCCACCGATAGAGCTAGATTTGGGAAGAAATACGTTATTGGATTGGTTGGATTTTACGGCTGCAACAGCATTAGAAACATTTATACAGGCAACGATAGATTTTATTTTAGAACAAATCCATCTCATTTGCAAGTGATTAATATTCCACACGGTGCATATGAGTTAGATGAAATTAACGATTATCTAAAATCTAAAATACCCACAGAAAAGTTTATCATTAGAGCAAACAACAATACGCTTAAATGTGAGATAAACAGTTCATTTGAGATTGATTTTACTAAAGAAAATTGTATTGGGCGCATGCTAGGGTTTGAGTCTAAAATATTAGAACCAAATATTTACATACATCTGTGTTAGACATCCAAATACTTAAACAAACCTGCTAAAGTATTATATGAGATTGATGTTTCAGTTCCTCCAGGTTATCGTCTAGATAAAACTCCAAGCAATACTCAATATTTAGAAGTAAACACTGACGTTATTAGTAATATAACAATTAATTTGACTAATCAAAAGGGTGAATTAATAGACTTTGGTGAAAGTGAACCATTTACTGTACGCTTAGAACTAAAAGAACATGGGTCTGAGAATTAATCCAGGATCAATTCCATCTTTCAAAAACTCATATAAAATACATCATCCCTACAGTAAGTCATTAATTAGTCATCAAACTTCATTGCGGTTAACATCTGCAGAGAAATACTTTTTAACGTCAATTGGTTTAAAAGTTCTCAACCACAATGGTAGAATCGTTAAACGTCTTTCAAAACGTACATGTTGATGATACTATAATTAAATCAGATATTCACACTTATCTTCCATATGGATCTTCTAAATATGGACCTTCCGAAGAAATACGAAGCTTAATTCAAAGTCAAGATCTAATTACGGCTACTTATGATAGTTTTCTGTACATAGAAGGTAAACTTGAGCTCAAAAAAGAAGATGAAAGAAAAGCATGCAGCTTAACCAACAATTTCCCGAACTTTCTTTTCGAAGAAATTCGTTATGAGTTAGGTGCTCAGAGAGTGGATGTTTGTAGAAATCCAGGAATAACATCTACGCTTAAGGGATATATTTCTTATACGGCAAGCAAAAGCAAAGCACTAAGTCATTTGGGATGGTCACCAAAGAATGAAGAACCATTACAAGTAGAATTCGATGAGCAAAATGGAGAAAAATCTTTTACAGTATGCATACCATTGAACCACATATTTGGAATAATGGAGGATTATCGTCAGGTAATCGTGAATATGCGCCAAGAGTTGGTTTTAATTCGATCTAGAAGCGATACAAACTGTTACTATGGTGAAGTTGATGCCGCAATAACCTTAAATAAAATTCAATGGAAAGTACCACACTTAACACTTAGTGATGCTGCGAAACTTAACTTGTTTCAAGGAATCAATAAAAATTCTATTATTACTGTTCCATTTCGTCAATGGGAGTTATATGAATTACCTTCTTTAAAACAGGCAACCTCAGAGATATGGCCAATAAAACATCAACGCAACTGGAAAAACCACGTTGGATAATTGTTGCATTCCAACAAGGTAAAAGGTATACAAGGTCAGCAAGAGCCGGAAATTTTGATCACATTACCATCAGAAATCTTAAAGTACATCTGAATTCTGAGTATTATCCATATAAAGCAATGCATTTGAACTTCAGTGCTAACCAATATATACCTGCCTATCGCAATTTTTTGAAATTTCGATGTGATTACTATGGTGAAGATGATAAAGATGCATTATTCAACTATTCCGAATTCAAATCATGTCCAGTATTTGTAATGGACTGCTCTAAACAAAATGAATCCTTAAAAAACTCAACAGTAGACATCAAATTGGAAATGGAATCTCTAACACCTTTCGATAATGAAATTGTTGTCTATGGTCTCATTCTCCATGACGCTATTGTGCAGTACAGCCCACTCACTGGGAAGTGAAAAAGTTATAGTTATTGTAATATAGCCTAGTATATAAATAAAAATGTTGTAATTATGCGTTTAGTTTTATTTCATCCACTAACGATGAAAGTAGTTGCTCAAAAACAAAAACTCTCAATTCAAAATCATGACTTTGATGAAAAGTCTATTACTTCAAAACATGGTGATTTACTTCCTAATAGTATACGTGGTATTATATGTGGCCCTCCAATTGTGGTAAAACAAACGCAATGATCAGTCTGATTACCGAGAAAAATGGCTTGAAATTTAAACATGTATACGTATACTCTAAGTCATTGAATCAAAGCAAGTACAAACTTTTACAGGAAATCTTACTTCCAATGAGGGATATAGGTTACTTTACCTTCAGTGATAATCAAGATGTTTGACCTAATTGTGCAAAATCAAACTCCATTTTTATCTTCGATGATATCGCTTTGAAAAGCAAATTAACATAAGGGCATATTTTTCTTTGGGTAGACATAACGATATTGACTGTTTCTATTTGGGTCAAACTTAAAGTAAAATTCCAAAGCAATTAATTAGTGACAATGCGAATCTAATTATATTATTTGAGCAAGATGAATTAAACCTAAAACATGTGTATGAGGATCATATAAGTCTCACCATAAGCATGAAATCATTTCGGAAATGTGTTCAAAATGCTGGGTAGATCCGTTTGGTTTCTTGGTCATAAACAAGGATGCTGAAGTTAATAATGGTCGCTATAGGAAAAGATTTGATGAATATATAATATCTTAAACTGCTTACAGTAGTTTAGTAGGTACTGATCTGTTTAGGTATTAACAGATACCTTGATTTCTGTTTACAAGCAGTTCAGAAAACTTTCAAAGGAAACGCTAACGCTCATCTAGCGCTGGATGAAAAACTACATCAACTTAAAGAAATTGTTGATAAATTAGCACCATGTTTAAATTACAACTCGTTAACGAATTGCACAAACCTGCACGAAAAAATTTCAAACGAAGGCGAACAATAATTAGAGGTTTTGATGATCTTTGGCAAGCAGATTTAGCTGAATTTAACACATATGCCAAACAAAATAAGGGTTATAAGTATATATTAGTGGTTATCGACTGTTTTTCGAAATACTTGTGGACTAAAAGATTAAAAACCAAAACAGGTCAGGAAGTTAGCAAAGCCATGCAAACAATCTTCAAACAAGGCCGGAAACCTAAAAATTTGCAGACAGATGCAGGAAAAGAATTCTACAATGAGCATTTTACTAAACTAATGCAGCGTTATCAAGTCAACCATTACTCCACCTATAGCACAAAGAAGGCTGCAATTGCTGAACGTGTTATCAGAACCATTAAAGGTGCTCTATATAAGTCCATTCAGCCTGCAAGGTAAATACAAATGGATTGATACAATTGATACCATAACGATGGATTATAACAATCGTAAGCATAGAACTACAGGAGTGAAGCCCAAAGATGTTGATAATCATATAAAGCTGCAGGCTTACACTCACATAAAAATATTTGATCGGAATCGATATTGTGTTGGTGACGTATTTTTGCTAAAGGATACACACCCAATTGGTCTAGTGAACTATTTAAGATTGTGAAAGTTCACATTACTAACCCAACCACCTACTTGTTGGAAGACATGAAAGGAAAGCCTGTACTGGGAGGCTTTTATAAACATGAATTACAGGAAACAAAGTATCCCGATGTGTACCTGGTGGAAAAAGTGCTTCGTTTCAAGAATAATAAGTTATTCGTAAAGTGGTGGGGATTGGATGAAAGATCATGGATAAATAAGGATGATATTGTTTAATAACTTGTTATTTGTGCAATAAATTACTTATATTAGTTATATATATATATATATATATATATATATAGTTTGTATCAAAGGATGTTTGCTCTTGGATGAAATAAAAAACACATAAAAAAAAATTGTATTTTATTTTAGTTCAGTAAATATTACATAAAAAATGTTTCCTAAAATTTCATTATCTTATATAATAAACCTAAAGTACTTCTATAATCATTTAAATTACTTGAGAGCCATATTCCTGAATCTGGTCCACAGGTCCATCTAAACAGGAATTTGTATTTGTTTCACCTTTATGAATGTTTTCTAATATCCAGTTGAAAATTTTGTGATGTTCCTCGTTTTCCCATGGTTGAAACGTATAGTTAATGTTTTGTTCTAATAATATTTCAATCAAAATATCGAGGCATCTGTAATTAGCATAATATGCTGCTTTCTCGATACATTCAGTTATAATAAATAACGTATCTTTATAAGCAGAATTAATATTCTCTAAGCTACATTTAACATTTGTTAAATCATCCTCACCACCCCATAATAAATTGTATACATACATCTTAAGCGGTACGTTACCAAGTAAATTCATATCATCTAAGATTTTATCAACTTCATTAAAAGTTAATGAATTGTAACCTTTATTAATGCAAAATTTTGTAAAACTTTTAATGCTATTGTCCAATTCAATTTTTTTATCAAATAATGTCTTAATAATTTCATTTGCACACTTTGAATCTATAGCACACCAGTTAAAACACTCATCAGGAATAATAATATGTTGTATATTCAATACAAAGCTTTCAGAGGAACACTTCCCCATTAAAGAACGCTTCAGGTACTTTCTGTAGATTTGATCACTACTGTACCATAGTTCATCATGCAGTTTGTTTTCGAGACTGCTCATAATTATTGTTTTTCTGAAACAGAAGAGGAATAAAATGCTATGTAAATTAAATCCCCAAGGTCTAGTAAATTAAATCCCCAAGGTCTAGTATCAGTAAAATTGAAATTTACCAATCGTTTATCATCGTAAGGACTAAGTATTACTTTATTCTGTTTGATTGTAAACACATCATGTCTATTTGACCTTATCAAATGTTGATATCGCCTTATTACGTTACCATCAAACAAAATATGTTTATAATCATTTATCGTGATCTGTTTGATGCTTGCATGGGTAGAACGCTTTGATTTTTTTACAACTTTTTTATCAACAGTGTAAGCATACATTTTTGCACGAAGTCCTACAAATTCCAACATAATTGCGCCATGATTTTCATCTTTCCTTTCATTAAGCCGGGGACTTTTTTATTTACTAATGGAATTTCAACGATATTGTTGGGGCTATAATCAGATGTATCGAATTTATCAATGTCCTCTTTAATGCATTCATAGATATCGGGAACTGAAAAGGCGTATATGAGGCTATTCGTATCCATGTACAAGAGCTTAGCATTATGATCAAACTTGAGTAGCGTGTAACCGTAATGAAAATTGTATAAAAAAGTTTTTGAAACGTCTAATACACTGAATCCTGCATATATAGGTTTATTGAAATATACTTCTAGCTTATTCATTTGAATGATAAGCATATCATTATCAAATATTGTACAACTATGAAAATTTGGTTTTGCTATGTAAGCACGAGCACCAAAGCGACCCTCCCATTTCGTTACTAAACGTATATCCTTATGTTTGCATACATTTTCCATCAGCTTCCCAAAAACGCTATTAATCATTAATTTATAAAAATTCTTATCAAATTCATTTTGAGATTGCTGGCGCATGGTGGTATTTAAATCGATATATTTTTTTAACCATGGGGACTGTTTAAAACGTAATATACGGTGTACTTTTACCAACTTTAATCCATATTTTAAATATACTTTCAAATTTCTGTAATGAATTACATAATTATGTTTAGGATACAATGTAAGCAATAATTTTTTCATTTTGGAATCAGATACGGGTGGTACCATATGTTCGTGCCAATGGTAGATCACTTGACTCTCATGTAATTCTATGGGATAGTCTAAATCACACTCGACTATATAGCCAATTTCCGAATCATCGGGATGGTTTATTAAATCTAAAGTTTCAAAATTATCAACAAAAGAAAAATCACCAAATGGTAGAAATTCTGACATGGTGGCTCCATATAAATTATTTACGTCGTAGTACATTAAATACACCTTTCGGAAGTGGGATCAAATTTTCCCCATGTACTTATTGTTATTTAGCATATCGATTAGAACATTGAGCAACACCACCTAATTCCTCTCTTAATAAACATTAGCATATCAATGTCTGTAAATAGTTCTAACTGTACTTGGTAATTTTAAGCATAGCATCGAATGCCAAACCGGGGCTGTATAATAGTGCAGAGGATCAAGTTTTGTACTTAAACAAGTTTGTCGAAAGTTTTCGAAAATGTCTCTAACAATAGAACGTCCGTTTTAGATACAAATCCAGTAATCCCCTAACGATTTAATATTAAATCTGTTCCAAACATTAACTGCATGTGCAAAACTCGCATCATTGATTCCCTCATTAGTGAGATGACTGAAAAACGCTTCCTTGGGAGGGAGTCTGGTCTCTAATTTTCCCAAGAATCGAGATATTCATAAGGAAACACACCTTTGCGAACTAGTAGCGAAAATTCTTCGGCATTGTTACAATTAGCGTGGGTAATCATTTTTACTATTTTCCAAATAATCCGACAACTTTTCAATACTACTCCATAAATCTGAAAGATCAATAAATCTAAACTAATTTTAGTGCCTTGTATTACTTTCGTGAAAGAAATATATCTTCTTTGTTTATGGGTAGCAGTGAAATCTCACCGAACAGTAGCCAATTCTCTAATGAGGAAATGACTTCATAACCTGACAAATTATGAAACACGACTGGCAGAATGTGGGAGTCTTTATAGTTTAGGTTACAATTCTGATTGATGCTCCTCGAAATGCACCAGTAAAATGGTTATGATCCCTAACTTTATATCATAATCAGTAAATGGTTTTTCGCAAATGTGGCAAATCGCGTGCTTTCAAAGTGCTCAACCTGATTGGGAGTTAAAGTATCCATAGGATTATTTTATTGATTATTTCGGTAGTCCAATGTGCAATACTTTGAAGCTCTTTAACAAACCATTGAATGCAATCGTTTCTTCTATAAAGTCTAAATCGTGATAAAGAATCATTGTATGAACACTTCAAGTAGTAAGCAATGCTGAAGGTGTATGTTTGGAGTAAAATATCGTATTATTATCATGTCCGTTAAATTTGTACACTTTTCCAAAATACTTTCTAAATCTGCATAAATTACAAACGGCACCTTTTCCTGGAATGTGAAATTTTTGAACTGTAGAAACTTTTCTGCTTCAATGGGCAGCTTAACAGAGCATCGATTAAGTTGATGACAGTGAATGATGTGTTTTTGTAGAAAAATGGTTCAAACATCGATAACAAATGAATTTCTTGTGCTCCTTATTCGATAGTTGTTTAGAAAAAAGAGCTGACATATTTTTAATCCACGTAAAATGATAAACAGTATTATTTTTTGTATTAATATCACCCACAGCTTGATAATTAGCAGAAAGTACTAAAAGATTTATGGGTTCCCTCGCACTATTTTGATTTTCACTTAATACAAATGGTAATATAACTTTTCCCTGAATGCAAAACAAATTAATGGAGAGATTGTTTAACCGTTCAAATTTTTTTACATCATCTAGTTTAATGGGGAAGGGAATTGAATCATAATTCAAAACATCCTTAAAATGAGGATAACTGTAAACTCTATCTGAATGATGTTGCACGGGATATAGTGCCGATACAACGGCCCACAGGAAGCAAAACTCATCGTCATTTTTAACATTCACTACCGCATGCTTTACTGCTATAAAGTAGGAACTTTAACGTAAGTTGAAAGGCCTCTCCTAAATGGGACATATTTATTAATATTCACCTTTAAATGTAATACTTCATGTAATGCCCAACCGGAATCCTTTCGGAAAACTCCTCTAATTTTTCTGTAATTTATAATAAACGTTTTCATTATACCACTTACGTAAATTGGTCGCAATATTGATGGCATGATTTTTATGGTAAATGTCTTCAACTCGGTAACGTGATTTTGAGGATGGACAAATTGCAGACTAAAAGGACATTCACCTTTAGCATCGATGCCTTAGCATTAATTTAACCTTTCGTGCAAAACTATTGTATGCATTTTGTAAAAAATAAGAGGGTCCTTGATGTTTGCTATATTGACTATAATTCCAGTAAGTAACCTACCATTAAAACATGAATCTAGAGAGTACCAACTTAATTTGCGTGTACGCTTTTTAGTGATATTGACATTTCCACTACCTGTTTTCTCTGAAGCGCTCTTTAACTGTTTAACTCTTATAAGATAACACTTTAGCAATGATAAATTACTTTCGACTTTAAGCAAATTTTCGCATGTCTCTAAATAAATTTTATTTTGAATTATATCTTGCAGTAGCTTAATATTAGTGTTAATTATACGGATGTGATTTACAAATTCATTTTGGGTTTTCAACAATGGAATAATATTTCTTGTTAAATTAACAATATCACTACTACTGGGTATACCCTTACTCATAGTTACCTTCAAAACTGTATCCAACACTGCAAGAAAATATGAAGCACACGCGCTGTTGATTATGTACTAATGGAAACAAATATTATATTTATTATAACTGATATGTAAAAATTAAAAATTTAAGTAACTATAGAAGTACTTTAGGTATACAATTGCAATTCTAGTCGGGGGTGCAATATACTGACTGGTACAAAACTGCTCTTTATCTCCTTATATAGTAATATAAACCTAGCATTCAAGGTCAAAACTGCTTATAACTTGTTGCAAGAGCTTCAGTGTTCATACAGATGCATAATGCATTTTGTAGCGTTTACTGGGAACATCTATTAACCTTGACATCAATACTGTTCTCATGACTTATGCTGCATCACCTTTGCTTGCATGGTCATACATTGCACTTGGGTTTACTAAGAATATGCATTAACTTAACCTTGCTGACATCATGCGAAATTCTTCTCATGTCTAGATTATGCAGCATTCATTAGAGTTCGTCACCTTGTTTCCAGGTCATTGTACTAACCACTTCCACTTGTTATTTTTTAACGTTAACAGATCTTGTGTATATAACGTTAAAGTTTTAATTGAATACTCATTAATTATTCACCATTAGTAATGGCTTCGTCCAGTAAACAATCTAAACTTTCGCTAAAAGACAGGCAAAACCTTGTATTTTACATGATGTTTTGTGCACCCATCAAATAACACGCAAACCAGCACCCTTCGAAGAGACCATCCCCATCATCTCCATCAGGGATAGTGATGTAGAGGATGAATTTTCGAAATATTTCGAGAGGTATGTACAATTTTAATTAATATTATAGTTTCATTAATTCATAGAGAATTTTTAGTACAAATAAAATTATTCATTTTTCAGCATAACGCCAGCAACCACGGTTATAAACACCCCACAACCACCACCGTTGCGAAACCTGCAATATGGAGGAAAAAATTTGGTCTTATAGAAAGGCACCTCACACAGCAGGATGATGAGCAGGATCCACCAACCCTTCAGGCCTTTAGGGAAACAAGTATTCGGTGGTTACGAAAGCTTCACATGACTATTTGAATAGTGAGGTGGTGGGGATGGGGCGAGTGGAAAGACTGAATAAAGAACTGAAGGAGGCTAATCAATATTTAGAGTGTGCTAAATATACTAAAGACTGAAAATATATTGCTTACGTTGGAAGGATGGATTGTGATGTGTTTAATGTTTTTTGTAGAATTTATTGTATCTTTTCATTGTAAAAATAAATGTAAATTATTTTTATATTTTTGTTATTTTTCGTGAATTATTCTCATTATCCAAAAAATTTTTACAGCTAAAAATGGTGATAGTCCAAGTTGCGCTAGAAAAGGAAATGATCTACGTTAAGGAAAAATTGAAAACATCTGAAGTCTGACTTACTCATGTATAAATTTCTACATCAAAGTAAAGCAGTTCTTTTGCAAATTTTAAGTGCATGTTGGTTACAAATTTATTTATTGTAAAAAATATGCATATAAATAAAGTATGAAAATATAGTACAGTTAAAAGTGAGAAAAAGCTTGCGTTAAAAAAATCAAACAGTTCCCAAAAGCATGTAAATCTGAAAACTTTACACCATGCATTTATGCAATACAAATGACACAATTGCATTCATACATTTGCAAATCCCGTTTAATTTACAAATATGTTAAAGTTTTGGTATAATATTTTGATGCTCAAATAATATTAAATATTAAAATGTACGTTTTATATCGTGATAGTAATATTTAAATAAAAAGAATGCCTTAAAGTTTTTCAATTTTTAGTTTTAGAAATTTTGGAACTCTATCTTTGCGCTTTATTTGTTTAGTCTATATACAAAATTTAAATTTTGACTTAACCATTAAACTGCTATGTAACTTTATAATTATCCATAAGTAAAACTATTACAAGAAAGGTGAATAACATTATGAAATGTAGTAGTAAACAAAAATTATGTTTTAAAATATACTTTTTTCATAGCAGTTTAATGTTAGTCAAAATTCAATTATATAGACTAAACAAATAACAGAGTTAATAAATTTCGGAATTTTAAAATTTGACACAATTGCATTCATACATTTACAAATCCGTTTCAAAGTTGTAATGTAAACTGATGACATATAAAAATAGAATGTTCCTAAATGCTTAAAATGCTTTCAAAGCAAAATAACTGCGTTCATTATCCTACAATTATTATTAACGTAGTAATACCCACTGCATCGAAAATTAAAAACAAGTCATGTTTTAAGTGCTGTTTGTTGTTTCAAAATTAATTTTAATTTAAAGAGCATTTAGATACATTACATGGATAAATTGCATGCATATGTTTCTTCTGAGCTTACGTAAGTACAAAAAGGTGTGTTTTAAGTGCTTTTGTTGTTTCAAAATGGAATTGGCTAATTTAAGTGACATTTTTCATATTTTGATAAATTTATACATAAAATAATAAATTGTCACTTATAAAACACAACTGCGTTGGAAAAAAAATTTTTTCTGAGAATTAGGTGCAAATTTAAATTTTCAGGAGGCGTCTTTCTAGGACTTTACGATGATGGGATTAAAAGTAATATAGTTACTTTTACCAACTTTAATCCATATTTTAAATATACTTTCAAATTTCTGTAATGAATTACATAATTATGTTTAGGATACAATGTAAGCAATAATTTTTTCATTTTGGAATCAGATACGGGTGGTACCATATGTTCGGTGCCAATGGTAGATCACTTGACTCTCATGTAATTCTATGGGATAGTCTAAATCACACTCGACTATAGCCAATTTCCGAATCATCGGATGGTTTATTAAATCTAAAGTTTCAAAATTATCAACAAAGAAAAATCACCAAATGGTAGAAATTCTGACATGGTGGCTCCATATAAATTATTTACGTCGTAGTACATTAAATACACCTTTCGGAAGTGGGATCAAATTTTTCCCCATGTACTTATTGTTATTTAGCATATCGATTAGAACATTGAGCAACACCACCTAATTCCTCTCTTAATAAACATTAGCATATCAATGTCTGTAAATAGTTCTAACTGTACTTGGTAATTTTAAGCATAGCATCGAATGCCAAACCGGGGCTGTATAATAGTGCAGAGGATCAAGTTTGTAGTACTTAAACAAGTTTGTCGAAAGTTTTCGAAAATGTCTTAACAATAGAACGTCCGTTTTAGATACAAATCCGAGTAATCCCCTAACGATTTAATATTAAATCTGTTCCAAACATTAACTGCATGTGCAAAACTCATCATTGATTCCCTCATTAGTGAGATGACTGAAAAACGCTTCCTTGGGAGGGAGTCTGGTCTCCTAATTTTCCCAAGAATCGAGATATTCATAAGGAAACACACCTTTGCGAACTAGTAGCGAAAATTCTTCGGCATTGTTACAATTAGCGTGGGTAATCATTTTTACTATTTTCCAAATAAGTCCGACAACTTTTCAATACTACTACTCATAAATCTGAAAGAATAAATCTAAACTAATTTTAGTGCCTTGTATTACTTTCGTGAAAGAAATATATCTTCTTTGTTTATGGGTAGCAGTGAAATCTCACCGAACAGTAGCCAATTCTCTAATGAGGAAATGACTTTCATAACCTGACAAATTATGAAACACGACTGGCAGAATGTGGGAGTCTTTATAGTTTAGGTTACAATTCTGATATGATGCTCCTCGAAATGCACCAGTAAAATGGTTATGATCCCTAACTTTTATATCATAATCAGTAAATGGTTTTTCGCAAATGTGGCAAATCGCGGTGCTTTCAAAGTGCTCAACCTGATTGGGAGTTAAAGTATCCATAGGTATTATTTTATTGATTATTTCGGTAGTCCAATGTGCAATACTTTGAAGCTCTTTAACAAACCATTGAATGCAATCGTTTCTTCTGTAAAGTGTAAATCGTGATAAAGAATCATTGTATGAACACTTCAAGTAATAAGCAATGCTGAATGGTGTATATTTGGAGTAAAATATCGTATTATTATCTATGTCCGTTAAATTTGTACACTTTTCCAAAATACTTTCTAAATCTGCATAAATTACAAACGGCACCTTTTCCTGGAATGTGAAATTTTTGAACTGTAGAAACTTTTCTGCTTCAATGGGCAGCTTAACAAAGCATCGATTAAGTTGATGACAGTGAATGATGTGTTTTAGAAAATGGTTCAAACATCGATAACAAATGAATTTCTTGTGCTCTTATTCGATAGTTGTTTAGAAAAAGAGCTGACATATTTTAATCCACGTAAATGATAAACAGTATTATTTTTGTATTAATATCACCCAAGCTTGAATTAGCAGAAAGTACTAAAAGATTTATGGGTTCCTCGCACTATTTTGATTTTCACTTAATACAAATGGTAATATAACTTTCCCCTGAATGCAAAACAAATTAATGGAGAGATTGTTTAACTGTTCAAATTTTTTTACATCATCTAGTTTAATGGGGAAGGGAATTGAATCATAATTCAAAACATCCTTAAAATGAGGATAACTGTAAACTCTATCTGAATGATGTTGCACGGGATATAGTGCCGATACAACGGCCCACAGGAAGCAAAACTCATCGTCATTTTTAACATTCACTACCGCATGCTTTACTGCTATAAAGTAGGAAACTTTAACGTAAGTTGAAAGGCCTCTCCTAAATGGGACATATTTATTAATATTCACCTTTAAATGTAATACTTCATGTAATGCCCAACCGGAATCCCTTTCGGAAAACTCCTCTAATTTTTTCTGTAATTTATAATAAACGTTTTCATTATACCACTTACGTAAATTAGTCGCAATATTGATGGCATGATTTTTTATGGTAAATGTCTTCAACTCGGTAACGTGATTTTGAGGATGGACAAAATTGCAGACTAAAAGGACATTCACCTTTAGCATCGACTGCCTTAGCATTAATTTAACCTTTCGTGCAAAACTATTGTATGCATTTTGTAAAAAAATAAGAGGGTCCTTGATGTTTGCTATATTGACTATAATTCCAGTAAGTAACCTACCATTAAAACATGAATCTAGAGAGTACCAACTTAATTTGCGTGTACGCTTTTTAGTGACATTGACAGTTCCACTACCTGTTTTCTCTGAAGCGCTCTTTAACTGTTTAACTCTTATAAGATAACACTTTAGCAATGATAAATTACTTTCGACTTTAAGCAAATTTTCGCATGTCTCTAAATAAATTTTATTTTGAATTATATCTTGCATAGCTTAATATTAGTGTTAATTATACGGATGTGATTTACAAATTCATTTTGGGTTTTCAACAATGGAATAATATTTTGTTAAATTAACAATATCACTACTACTGGGTATACCCTTACTCATAGTTACCTTCAAAACTGTATCCAACACTGCAAGAAAATATGAAGCACACGCTGCTTGATTATGTACTAATGGAAACAAATATTATATTTATTATAACTGATATGTAAAAATTAAAAATTTAAGTAACTATAGAAGTACTTTAGGTATACAATTGCAATTCTAGTCGGTGCAATATACTGACTGGTACAAAACTGCTCTTTATCTCCTTATATAGTAATATAAACCTAGCATTCAAGGTCAAAACTGCTTATAACTTGTTGCAAGAGCTTCAGTGTTCATAGACAGATGCATAGATAGCATTTTGTAGCGTTTACTGGGAACATCTATTAACCTTGACATTAATACTGTTCTCATGACTTATGCTGCATCACCTTTGCTTGCAGTGGTCATACATTGCACTTTGTGGCGTTTACTAAGAATATGCATTAACTTAACCTTGCTGACATCATGCGAAATTCCTTCTCATGTCTAGATTATGCAGCATTCATTAGAGTTCGTCACCTTTGCTTGCTCAGGTCATTGTACTAACCACTTCCACTTGTTATCGATTTTGTTAACGTTAACAGATCTATGTGTATATAACGTTAAAGTTTTAATTGAATACTCATTAATTATTCACCATTAGTAATGGCTTCGTCCAGTAAACAATCTAAACTTTCGCTAAAAAGACAGGCAAAACCTTGTATTTTACATGATGTTTTGGTGCACCCATCAAATAACACCGCACAACCAGCACCCTTCGAAGAGACCATCCCCATCATCTCCATCAGGGATAGTGATGTAGAGGATGAATTTTCGAAATATTTCGAGAGGTATGTACAATTTTAATTAATATTATAGTTTCCTTTCATTAATTCATAGAGAATTTTTAGTACAAATAAAATTATTCATTTTTTCAGCATAACGCCAGCAACCACGGTTATAGCAACACCCCCACAACCACCACCGTTGCGAAACCTGCAATATGGAGGAAAAAATTTGGCTCTTATAGAAAGGCACCTCACACAGCAGGATGATGAGCAGGATCCACCAACCCTTCAGGCCTTTAGGGAAACAAGTATTCGGTGGTTACGAAAGCTTCACGATGACTATTTGAATAGTGAGGTGGTGGGGATGGGGCGAGTGGAAAGACTGAATAAAGAACTGAAGGAGGCTAATCAATATTTAGAGTGCGTGCTGCAAAATATACTAAAGACTGAAAATATATTGCTTACGTTGGAAGGGATGGATGTGTGATGTGTTTAATGTTTTTTTTTGTAGAATTTATTGTATCTTTTCATTGTAAAAAATAAATGTAAATTATTTTTTATATTTTTGTTATTTTTCGTGAATTATTCTCATTATCCAAAAAAATTTTACTACAGCTAAAAATTGTGAGTGATAGTCCAGTTGCGCTAGAAAAGCGAAATGATCTACGTTAAGGAAAAAATTGAAAACATCTGGAAGTCTGACTTACTCATGTATAAATTTCTACATCAAAGTAAAGCAGTTCTTTTTGCAAATTTTAAGTGCATGTTGCGTTACAAATTTATTTATTGTAAAATATGCATATAAATAAAGTATGAAAATATAGTACAGTTAAAAGTGAGAAAAAGCTTGCGTTCAATAAAAGTCAAAACAGTTCCCAAAAGCATGTAAATCTGAAAACTTTACACCATGCATTTATGCAATACAAATGACACAATTGCATTCATACATTTGCAAATCCCGTTTTAATTTACAAATATGTTAAAGCTTTGGTATAATATTTTGATGCTCAAATAATATATAAATATTAAAATGTACGTTTTATATCGTGATAGTAATATTTCACAGTAAAAGAATGCCTTAAAGTTTTTCCACATTTTTTTAGTTTTGAAAATTTTGAACTGCTATCTTTGCGCTGTTATTTGTTTAGTCTATATACAAAATTTAGAATTTTGACTTAACCATTAAACTGCTATGTAACTTTATAATTATCATAAGTAAAACTATTACAAAGAAAGGTGAATAACATTATGAAATGTAGTAGTAAACAATAAATTATGTTTTAAAATATACTCTTTTATCATAGCAGTTTAATGTTAGTCAAAATTCGAATTTTGTATATAGACTAAACAAATAACAGCAAAGGATACAGTTAAATAAATTCGGAATTTTAAAATCTACAAATGACACAATTGCATTCATACATTTACAAATCCCGTTTCAAAGTTGTAATGTAAACTGATGACATATAAAAATAGAATGTTCGCTAAATGCTTAAAATGCTTTCAAAGCAAAATAACTGCGTTCATTATCCTACAATTATTATTAACGTAGTAATACCCACGCTGCATCGAAAATTAAAAAACAAGTCATGTTTTAAGTGCTGTTTGTTGTTTCAAAATTGAATTTGGTAATTTAAAGAGCATTTAGATACATTACATGGATAAATTGCATGCATATGTTTCTTCTGAGCTTACGTAAGTACAAAAAGGTGTGTTTTAAGTGCTTTTTGTTGTTTCAAAATGGAATTGGCTAATTTAAGTGACATTTTTTCATATTTTGATAAATTTATACATGAAAATAATAAATTGTCACTTATAAAACACAACTGCGTTGGAAAAAAAAAATTTTTTCTGAGAATTAGGTGCAAATTTTAAATTTTCAGGAGCGCGTCTTTCTAGGACTTTACGATGATGGACGATATTCTACTTAAGTCATGTTCTACGAGATGAACCAAAGATGTATGAAGTGGGACAACATGTACAAGTACAGATGGTATGCTCTTAAACTTCTTTTAGTTGTAAAAAAATATGGAACAGTCACGACAATAACCAGGACAAACTATAAGTGCAACTCCAAAGTCAGAGGAAGTTCAAGCTGAAAGTTGTAATGAATCATTAGAAAAGGCCTCAGAATAATAGATTCACATTCCTCTACGATAGAATGCGAGCTGTTCGTGATAAATTGTATAAATGGTATACTTCAAAACCGCAATATGCAATATGTGAAGAAAGTAATGAATACTCAATAAAGTAGAAACCTTATTTGCTTTGTGAAACAATTCCTTTATAAATATCCTTCTAGCGAAGATTTAAAATTAATTAATAAACTGAGATAAATGCTAATCAACTTAAACAAAATTTGTAACTAACTTTGCTTACTATTGTATTTGGTACCGTTTTGTTTACTGTTTGACATGTAGCGCGTGGTACTAAGATAATCCAAATTATTACTATTATTTTGCTAATATCTTCCGTTCTAAACAATTGAAGCCTCGTTCTATTAGTCTTCCGTATTCTCTTGTATTATGTTAACCTCCATTACTATGAAAATTGCACAATGTAACACACGGCCTCCGTAACAGCAAGGAAGGGAAAGCGATCTAAAAGTTCATGTAGTTGTACACAAATTCAAACCGTTATGAAAATATGTATACGCCGCGTATGCGGGGTCGTTTTCTTCGCCTAAACATTAACCTCGACCTTAACCTTCAGAAGAACGGAGCACGTAAGTACATACTACTGACAACTTTCTAATGGTCTGGCTTTGTGTAGGAACAAAACCTGGTATTTACACAAGTATTAATACAAAAAGTGAGAAACAGGTGATCCTGATTTTTAACCTCACTTTTTTTACAGGAAACTTCATAACATTTTTCTCGGAAGTTAAGCTTCCAACTTAATCGAAGAGTACTTCCAATTTAATGGAAGTGAACTTTTAAAATGTTGGAAGTGGGGTGTTTTGTACCATTATTTTCAACCCCTCGAGTTATTCCATTACAAAGTAGATAAATAATGTGATATCATGGGTGTCCAGCACATTTTTTACGAGAAGTGAGACATGTCCTAGACATAAATTACCCTGATTCTTCCTGGCCTAACTCAGCGGCCAAACTAAGATTTTTGTAATAGTCTTTTTGTAAATATTTTTGGTTTGAAAAAAAGTACAAGATTTGCGATTTTCACAAAATTAATTAGTTTTTAGTCGTCTTTTTCCCAATGCCAAAAATTTGATCTAGCTAAAGAAATAGGTCACTTAATTCATTTTAAAATCACTTCACTTGTAAAACGAATGGACCACTTATTACTGATTTGATAATGCGTTTGCTGCAAACTTAAACGCATTGATAAAAGGTTGGGGTTAACTTAAGGCTGTAACTAAATCGTCGCTTTAGTAACGGGTCATGTGCTTAAAATGTCACCCACTTAACACTGTCAAGATGACAACAATTAAAATGACATTTTAGATGCGGGAGTAGAAAAACAAAATTTGACACCTGTTACATGACGCTCATTCACTCATTCACTGTCACACTTTAGCCCTTGAGCTCTAAAATGAGTTTAACAATTAAACAATTTAAACCAATAATTATACACTTATCTTTGAGATTTTAAATCGTCTATTTTAACTAAATTGCACAAATGTTGTATGTTTCGATCTCAATTGCAGTCTATAGCGATGTTAATGTATGAAATGATCTTTATGATTTTGTAACAGAAAAAGGAACTTTGGACTACATAGTTAAGCATACCCCATTAGACACAAGTTGATGTTATTTAGTTTGCAAACATTTACATTTAGTGTAGTCCCTCCTAAAAGGAGGATTTTCGATATAGCTTTAGCACTTTCGAATAAAGTTTAGTTTAATCGTACAATTTTGATCCATGGGGTATATCTTGTCTAATCCTTTTAAACACACCCTGTATACATAATTACCTATGCGTATTGTGTTGTTAACTAAATATTTAATAGAAAACATATTAATTCTAAATAATGCAGAATTGTGATTTTTATTGTATATAGGTTGGACAAAATGTCGCTAGCCAGCTTATAACTTTTGAAGATGCAAAAAAGCGTACAGCAAATGATATATATATATATATATATATATATATATATATATATATATATATATATATATATATATATATATATATATGACATATAAAAACGTTATGACGTGAGTGATGAGCTCACACGGTCCTAGCGTTTCACCCCTCTATTGTACATATATATGATTTGCATCATTTACATAATTATTTGTATTTTAGCGTAGATAATATTAATAAAACAAACTAAAGATTAAATAATAGGACAACTTGTAGTAAATAATCGAAGCTATAAAAACTGCTGGAAGTGATAGTGATTTTACAGATACTTTTGACCCCGCCGGGCAGGTTTCGTCTGGTTCTTTGCAACGCATTTTGATGTAATTGATACAGTAGTTTCAGTAACTATCTTATTTCTAAATTCAGCCAGATTTACTTCTGGGGCATCATAGACTTGATCTATTAAACAGCCTTACAGAAAGAGATCCAAAATTCATAAATTAGGCGATCTTGCTAAAAACAGCTGACGGTACATTCACAACTCTTCAAAGTTCTTACGTTTGTATAATGTCAAACAAACAAACACACATCTCCATTAATTTATTATATTCTGTCGATTCTTCAAGAAAATATGTGTGATAAATTTTTGAAAAAGATATTCATATGCACATTCAGAAGTTTAAAATTATACAGAATGTTACATTAAAAAAATTAAAATTAGTCACGCAATAACAGTTAGTCCTAACTTTTTTAAGTACCTACGTCCTGTTGTAGATATTATCTTGCTTTCTCGCTTTTTTCATAAATAAAATAAGTTATAAGCTAGTTGGCGATCTTTAGCGCGTCTTATATAGAGCATTTGCCAATTAATATGATTAATTACATGTAGCACATAATGGTGGGGTTTTGAAAACAGTGAAACAAAATTTGTTATGGCTTATTTTTCATAGCTTTAGTCATTTGCGGCCGGTAAATCGTGTCTTTCAGTAGATCGCCAAACATGACATTTAGAATAGTTTAGAATAATAATGGGTAAATAATTTTTTTAATTCAAACTACATGAGATCAAAATATATAAATAAAGTAATTTTCACGAGTCAAAGCAGTTGCATCACTAATATTAATACCGTCAGAAGACGCCGATGTTGTCAGACTGTGAAAAATAGCAGTTTGACAACTGTCAAATGTCAGCTTTAGGGGTTATGTTTCTTTTATCACAATAATAAAATTTAAGTTTTAAATTTCTTTTTGAATGTATTATTGATGTTATTTCACGAGAATATAACATTGAGTTATTTCTTCATGATACTTCCAACTATTATACAGTAATAAAACTTATACATTTATAGCCACAGAACTAAACAAATAAAATATGTTTATTATTAGTATTTGTTATGAACGAATAAGTTCAAAGGTAAATATGTAATTAAAAATTATTATTAATTTTATTAAATACATAAATAAAAAGTTTACCTCGAGTAGGATTTGAACCTACGACCTGTACTCTAGCAAAGTAAACTTTTTATTTATGTATTTAATAAAATTAATAATAATTTTTAATTAAATAAAATATGCTGTTTATTGTATTTACGAGAAATTATACTAACATTAATAATTATTATTCTACATAATTTTTTAATCTGATATTGTCACCAAATTTTAGCTCCGAAATTTAACCTCCAAATAACAATACACAATTTTAATTATCAGATTTATCAAGTATATTATTTAGCATCACCAGACGTCTTAAATTTCGGTGTAAACATATAAATAGTTCTGCTTTATAAATTAACTATACATAGGTACAATAGCTCTGCCAGAAAAACAAAGTCAATTTGCCCAATCACACCTTAGAATTCTTAGATGTACAAAATCACTAAATTATCATTGTCATTGTCAATATCCTACTAAACACATGGCTACGATTTCGAGAAAATCGGTTCATTCCGAGGCCAGAAATATTATTAAAAACGTTATCGAGTTCTTCAATATGCAGAAAGCCGCAGGTGTGTGGTCATTTCCTTTGAAAAAGGCAACGGAATTAGCAGCTCCGCAACAGGGAAATCGGCTACTTTTATAAAAAAATCAGGTAATTTTTTAATTGCCCAAATAAATCTGTAAATAACGATAATTATTATTAGAAACGAAGTTAAGTCAAGCGACGAGGGCATTCTGAATTCTCCATCGAAAAAAAGAAGTGGCCGTTCTAAAAAAATCGTGTTAGATGATTGCGACTTGGGAATATTGAAGAGAACAGTACATGAAACCTACACCGTCGATAACAAAGTTCCCACGTTAAACCTTTTGGTCAATAAGATGGAAGAGAAAATTACTTATTTTAATGTTCAAATTAATCAAAGCGGAGAAAATTAAATTATAATTAAAGATTAAAAGTGAGGGGCCAGCCGCTGGATGCTGAGTTTTGTAAAAATTACTTTAAACTCTCGCAGTAAAAATTAATCAGTCATTTTATATTTTTAATAACTTTTTTAGCTGTTATAGGTGGTCGCGAATCGCTTCGCAACTATCTCCATGAGATCGGCTTTAAATGTAAGAAATATCATAATAAGAAAAAAATTCTTAATGGAAAGAAATAACATTGTTGCATGGCGCTCTCGATACCTGCGAAAATTAAGGGGGAATAATTATTTAGAGGATAATAAGAAACCAGTTACTTATAGATGAAACTTTCATTCATCCATCCTATGGAAAGCAAATGCTGGCAATCAGAAGAAGAAGCAGGAGTTTATCAAACTAATGTTGACAGGTCAAAGGCACATTATAGTTCATGCTGGTGGGTCGTTGGACTCTTTAAATATTAATCCATAGAAGTATCGATTCAGCAAAACCATACGTTGCGATGAACAATGTTAAAAACGGTAGTGAAATTGAAAATTTAGTTCGAAACACTTTGCCTTTAAGCGCTTACGGACTGGTAAATAATTATCTCACGTTGACAATGTAGCCCAAGAACTATTCGTGATGCATTGAAAATGGAGTTCCAAAGTTTGTCTTTAACGTAAACAAGTTGTTGCATGAGAAGAAATTTAGGATTACGAATAAGTAGGAGGTTCAATTTAATCCTTTTCATAAAATTAATTATGAACTTGCCTGTTATTAATTTTGTTAGCTTTCATAAAATTTTAAGTTTATATAATAACTTTTAAATAACTAATTTCAATGTTTATTTGTAAATTTGACGTTTTTCATAAAATTAATTATGAGCTCAACGTTTGATAGTTATTTGCCTGTTTTATTGAAGTAGCATCTAATTAATAACTTTTAAATAATTTAATTTCGATGTTTATTTGTAAATCTTCAATATTTCATAAAATTAAATGAGCTAAGGGTTTATAATTATTTCCGTTAATAGTAATTTGAATACTGAGTAACTCTTTCAATTATTTAATATTTTGAACTTAATAAAATCCTTGTTAGCTTTCATAAAATTCTCCATAAATTTATTAATTTTTAATTACTAATTTATTTCAATCTGAAACCTTAAGAAATTATTTTTGAGGAACTTGATTTATTCAATGTAATTACCCAAATGTGAGAAAATTAACAATTAAATCCTAGTTAATGCAAATATCACAAGCACGTCATTTTTAAATTTGCCTCCTTGATACTTTTTAACCCGAATGTACCTTTCAGACAAGGGCGACATCAAAGCGCCACCTTCAGGAACTTTGTTTTCTTGGCAGGACTATATCACAAATTGTTAAATAACTTATGTCAGAAAAACCAGTCCGCTAGATTTTAACTTTACACTGTATTCTCTAACAGAGATCGTTTATATGATCGCAGAAAATGAATAGTTTTGAAGTAATGCTGTTAGTTTCCAGCTACCGTGTGATATTTTTCTTATCACAACCGTAGTAGCTTAGCGAAAAGTTTTATAAGAAAGTCTTTTGTGATGTAATGTTTCTCCGGAAGTAACACAATACTTTCTTTTTCCTCTTTACGTGACAAGTTATATTTGTGTAACGCTGTGAGTTGGACTGAACTCGATACGTTCATTTTGACGGTTTCCTTGGAAAGTTGTTCAAGAATGTAATTTACATGATGTTAACGAAATCCAGTTATGATTATGATAAACCATATAAGTCCCATCTAATTCTTTAGTTAAAAGGACGTCTTTTGTAGTGCTGGTCGAGTAAAATTTCCAACTATTATCTACCACAATCAATTTGTGTAACAAGTGCCAATATTAGGTCACATCAAGTTCATAATTGTACATTGCCATGTTTCGGTGCCAAATAAGGGGAGGTATACATCTTAGGTTACTCAGGGTGTGAGGTTTCATGCAAACACAAAGATACATTTTCATAATCAAGGTGCATTTTTAACCTGTTTTTTTATTGATTAGTAATACTAGATTATTGGGGACGATGGGTCATAGAAAAAGTCTAGGAAATTCTATCTATCTTATGTCTTGATATCGTCGGTCCTTTTCCTAGATTCTCCAAAGGACATGCTTTCGTTTTAGTTGTGGCTGATTGCCTTGTTTCTTTCCCTTACGTCATGCTACGACTTCTGCTGTTTATCAAGTCATGGAAGACAATATTTTTCTTATGTTCGGTACTCCACAGTATATCATTAGTGATAATGGTGTACAGTTTCGCAGTAAAGAATTTACTAAATTATGCTCCGATTATCGAACTACTATTTCTTTAACGCCAAATACCATCCTAGAGCGAATCCTGCAGAAAGAATTAACAGAGTTTTAAAAACCCTTATATCTTCTTATATCACTCAGAATCAACGTAAGTGGGATGTTAATTTAGCTAATAGTGGGTGTGCTATTCGTTCGGTAAAACATGAAGTTATTGGCTGTTCTCCTTACTATGCGTTATTAGGACGAGAACATATCTTGTTTGGTGATTTTTTAGGTCCACCACCTTCTTCGGATTCCACACTATTAGACCCAAATCGTACTATACCTCCTGACAATAAACTTTTTCTTCAGTTTGACTCTATTCCCTTTTAGATTTCAATAAATGACTGTTAAATTTAAGTTAGGGGATATTGTGTGAAACGCAATTACGTTCTATCTAATGCTGCTGGTCACTTTAACGCAAAACTTGCTCCAAAATTTACTGGTCCTTTTCTAATTCACTTATGAGTTAAAGGATCACTCCGGGAAATTCTTAGGAGTTTACCATGTAAAAGAGTTGAACCCGCATATACGGGCTGATGATCCCGTCCCTTTCCTGTTCCCGACCTTAACCTTCGCTATCCCAAGAGACGCAAAAGACACAAACATCCTTTGTAACCCGTTCCTTCTCCTTTTCGTTGTTGACAACAGCCTTTCTTCTGGTTTCTCTCTCTTTCTTTTGGACGGTTGGTTGAGCATAGTTAGGGAAGGAATTTCAGGGGTTATATTCACTTCTTTTTTTTTCATCCTTCAAATGTAATACCCTGCTCGTCTATCTGAGCTCTTTTTCTATTCCTCTTTTTCTTTATTCTTCTATTTGGGTTGGGTTTCTTTGATTGATTGCTTGGGGTTGGGATAATATATAGGGGTTCTGGGTATACATACATATATATATATATATATATATATATATATATATATATATATATATATATATATAGGGTTGGGCATGGAACGAGGTTGGGATTTAATAGGATTTTAGGCCTTTTTGTCCTGAGTATTATCTCAAACTTCCTTTTTCTTTTCACCTTCCTCTTACCTTTGTTTGTATTATTCTTCTACCGAGCTCTCCATCTTGCTGGGGGGGGGGGAGTCTTTAACGTGCTAAAATCGATTTCGGATCGTTTCGTATCGACTTTATACTTTCCTTTAATTATTATTCGAAAAATTACCTTTAGGTTGAAAACATGTTTGTCGATTTACTATTTACTCGTCATTTGTTTCATTAACAAAGCTTATCTGAATTTTGGCATATACTATATTACTATCGATTATTTTATTTTTTTATTTTACACAAACCCCTTGTTTGTGTAAAGTGAATTTTTCGTTTGTGAAACAACAAGTCAATTAATCAAAATAGTTTAAGTCAAAGTATAACCAGGTAGGTTGAATTTCTCCTTTTCAGGTTAACCCTTGAAAGTACTTTCAAACAAACCACGGAAGGCAGTTTTAAAAGTTTTTAACCTTTGAAATTTTTGTTTGCTCAAAAATTATTAACATATAGATATAAAATTTATTTGCCTGTGTACATGATTTGGTGTGAAATATTAATTATTAATTGTTCTAAATTTTTGGTGGTTTTAGAAAGAATTGTTTAAAGGCATATATAATTGACTTCCCTTGACCTGTGATGAATTTGCGACGTGTCTAACCACCTCACGGCACAATAAGGGAGAAATGAGTGAGCTCGGCTAAAACTCAATCAAACGGTCCGAAGACTGCAGTACACTCGGATTGCATGGATGTTTTGGAGGTATCGGTAAAGTAGTTAAATTAGAATCTGGTTAGTGAGAAAAAAACCGAAATAGGCGCCACAAGCTTTAAAGAACGAAGGAAAAGAAAATAGGTTCTTATTCTTTGGAAGAGGGAGAGAACCTGCAAAGCTTGAAACAGGGAGTAATAGGAATAGTAATTAAGTGACAATTCCCTCAACAAACGTAAATTTATTTCTCTCCTTAAATTCCCAACTAAGGAGGCAATAAGCCAAACGTTATTGTATAGCTATATAAATATATGAATGATAAATAAAATAAGTTATATACAGTATATATGTTATCCCCAAAACCCAAAAAAAAAAATCTAAGTTAAAATGGGCTTGACGAGGGCAAGTAGTAAGCTTGTACATACGCCCACAGTAATTTATAATTTATAATTATAATACCAAAAACATTAATACCCCTTCCGGCCGACGCAAGATCTTACGTACCTTAACCTGAAAAGGTCAATTTAATAAACCTATTAAATCAGTTATTCAGCTTCCCTTTCGTTTAACAAAACTGAATACAAACCCCTTTTTCATTCAATTACTTAAATACAATTGGAAAAGTTTGTTCAGTCCACTTAATTTATCTCGAATAAAAAGTAATAAAGAGGAATTAAGAAATTTAAATTAGAAAGAAAATTGGTCCGAACAACCTTATCCATAGAACGATAGTGTATATTATATATTTGAGCTACCGAATAACATTTAAATAGCATGAAATCTCGCGCCAAATTTGACATGATTCAATATCACGATACACAAAAAGTTACATGTGGTATAAACATAAAAGTTGTAGCAAAGCTACTGCGTACGACCACATAAACAATAGTACAAAATTAATTATCCCCAAAATGGAGGTTGTACATGAGTTCCCTAATGTGTGCGGCACATAATACCAATTTTAACAAAAAATATTCAAAATGTTGGTTGTTAAGTGTGTGTAAAATATTGAAGAATGGTTTAATTAACATATAGCAGTTCTACATGAGAGGAATTGTATTAAAATGAGCAGACGTCAGGTATCAAACTGACATCGAAATTACGCTATAGGTAACATTTTTAACAAATACTCGTCAACAGAATTAATATAAATGTATTCAATTTCTTTGTAGGCAATCGTAACCTGCTGAAGGTAATTTAGGTACGAGTTGTATTCGGAGGTAAAAATATTTGTCAAGTAATTGTTAACAGAAATAAGGTAAATGTACTTAATTTCGTTGTAGGCGATTGTAATCTGCTGAAGGCAATGTAGGTACGATAAAGGGAAAGAGCTGACCTGTGTTTCCGGAGGTTTATGCGTTATTCAAAGTAGCCAGGATTTTACCAGCTTCAGTACAGATGTAATCTCAACGATCACGCAATCCCAAGTACGTTAGACACAGCGGACCGCAGTGTACCAGCAGTACAATCCAAATAATAAGCCAAGAGATACAGAACGGGTAATCTTGCTACATCAATAAACACAAAACCAAATGTAAACATGAACTTTGATGTATTCGTAACGTTAAAGTAATATGGGAAATTAAGTGCTAAAACGAAGATAAAGGGTTAGAACGGTGTTTATTCAGTGAGAAGGTGTTACCTCTAAGGTCGAATGCAAGCGTTGGTGTAAATGTCTTAACCAATTGCTGACATCTATTTCTTTGAAGAAATAATCTGAAATTCGTTTGTGTTTGAAACCTGTAAGAGAAGTTCTAATTACAACTAGGTTAACGAGATCTGATACAGCTTACCGAACAGATGTGGATGGAGTGAAATATTTCTATTACATCCGCCTTTAATAGCGATTATATCACCTCTATACAACAAAGCGATACTATATTGTGAAAATTTTCCAAAAAAAAATATGTTTAACATCTACGAAATAGAAACAGGAAACATTTTCTAGAAATCTCAACCCTTCCACAGCAATGGTGGTTTTGTTAAGAAAGCCAACGCCTCTAGAAACAATTTTACAACTTGAAAGATATTCCTATCAATCATTGTTACCACAATAGCATTTTATGTATTGTTAACAGAATAAACCGTTATTTATAAAGTGCATTTATTAAGAAATAGGAAAACAACAGATCCCTTTTCAGAGTTAAGTATACCAATCACCAGAACTAGTACATTTCAGAGATGGCGCTATAGGTATTAATTGAAATTAATTTTTATTTAATAAATGCTAAATAAGTACAGAAAGCTTTAATACGATATACTAGCGAAACTAAATACGAGTAAACTTTTGAAATACAAAGGTGTTAATTATTTATATTGGTCTGTTATAACCGTTTGGTCAAATCTAGTTAATATAAGTTTACCAGGGTAATTCTCGTTTGTTCCTTATTGCTTCCTTTCTTCGCGTTTCAAGCTTGTGGCCCTCAAACTTTGCTTATTATATTAGTTACGTGCACTACTTTCTTCCTTTCGTCTCTCTAACCTAAATCAATCTAATAATTATCTACGCTCCAAAGCACCCACGCTATCCAAATGCTCAACGGTCATTTGACCGTTTGAGTTGCTAGCCGAGGTCACTCATTAATTTATATTTATGTTACGTGGTAGGTTAAACACGTAACATAGTTCAAACTTGGACCAGTTATTATTTCTGTGTAGATTGGTAAAATACAGCTGTAGTTCTATGTCCTTCATTAAAGTTAGTTGTATCGTATGATGTCGTTTAATTGAAAACTATTAAGACATCTAAGCAAAGACAAAACGATACTCAGGCATGGAATCAGTTGTCAGCTTGGATGCATCGCAACCTGTTCATAAGAAATATTCTGACGATTAATATTGCACAGTTTTGGACGTTTGAGGACCCGGTTATTAGAAAGGTGAGTATTGAACACCAATTGGAGGTCTTGAAACTCTCGAATAGCTACTAATACTCTTAACTTTAGTCATTAGCAGATGGTTAAAGAGTTGTTGGGTTTTCGCTACACCAGTTGTAGTTATAAAAGTTACTTTGGAAGCTCACCACCTAGTAGGTTCTCTTCCAAAAGGGGTCGTCTGTGATGTACTACAACTAGTGCATGTGCACCTATTTTATTTTATAAATTAGAAGGCTGTTTGAATTGAAACCATCTAGTAAATATGGACGGTTGTTGTACATTTTGATAGTAGAAATAAGCTGTGCTTGGAGATAGGTTGTTAAGAAAATAATTAAAGGTTATTGATTTTTGAGAAAAAGGATGAATGTTTTTTAATCTTGTAAAATAGAATAAAAAGATACCGCAACACATACGTCCCGTAACAACTCTTTTATACAACGTAAGTAGTCCTACCTCATTTTTCATGACGATCATTTGGCTTAAATAAGTTCGCGCATTAACTTTGTTCTTGCATTCGAGTTGTGCAGTCACTAGGCTGGCCTGGGTACATTACAATACAAAAAAAATTCTTTTCCAAAATACAATATAAAACTTTATAAAATCAATATACATCTATCAACTTACATATTTATTTCTACTGCGTTAGAGTTGTTCTGGGTTCATAACGTTTTATTTCAGAATTTATAAAACTACAATTAATCTATTACAACCGCCAACTGAAACAAAATTAATTGGCACATAACATGATTATTCTAATGAAATTGATTTAAAATATGTTCGAAATCAATTTATTATTAATCTTGGTCAATGTATTTAGAGGCAATTCATCTATCAAGCAGTAGTACTAGAATAAACTTTCACTTATTTACTTTAAAACTCCTTTTTTTAAGAACTAAAGTTTGTAATTAAGTATGAATCAAAGCAGATGGTTCATACTACAAATTACAGTTAGGAAGTCAGATTTCATTGTAGTAAGCGTTCTAATTCACCTTGTTGCCTTTGAATTTGGACTGTTATCTCTCGTAATTGGGTTCTTAATTCCTCAATTAATTTTTTTCTTTTCTCTTCTTTTCTGGCCTCCTTTTTAGCTGTTCTGTTTAAATGAAGATGAGAACAAAGGTAGTATTACTTATTGGTACTCATTGAAGATATTGGTTACTACAGATATGGGTACAGACAAGGGAGACATAGGTAAGTACCTGCATAGAAAATCTTTCGTTTTGTAATAGTGCGAATTATCAAGATGAGACATAGGGTACATGATGAGTACATTGTATTTATTATTATCCAGGACAGATACTCATTTCTTAAATCGTTTTACAATTCGATTGATAGTTTTTCTCAATAGTAGTACTGAGACACCTCACCTTTCACTTTTGTGACGTCATTTGACCTTGGGAATTTCCCAGGGCCTGCCACGTGGTTGACCACTGTTTGACCTTGAGAAAGTTGTTTACCTTGAGAAACAGGCTTACCTTGAAGAAACAGGCTTACCTTGAGAAAGTTGTTGTTTACCTTGAGAAGCAGGCTTACCTTCAGAAAGTAGCTTAGGGCTTGGACTAGCGCAGGAAATTTGAAATTGTGTGGGTTCTTGTCAGCGAGGGCTATTACCTGGACCTAGTGCAGCACTGGGGTTGTTTTTAATGGAGGTTCTTGTAAGACGAGAGCTATCTCACGGGCCTGGTCTTGCGTTGGGGTATTGTTTTAATGGAGGTTCTTGTAAAACACATGTAGATTCCTGCCATAAAAATTTGTATTCTAGTAAGGGAGCCCTAATGCTAACTTGTAAGATAGCTATATAAGAACTTGTTTGTGACATCATCTATTGATGTATGTAGACTAATAAACTTAGGGATGGGGTTAGGGTGACAGCTATTTCCGGTAATTATGAACCCTTGCTCTGATTTGAGGGCTAGCATTCTGATTGATTAAGCTGACCTTGGTTATGGACTTAAATTGCTACTTCTATAAGATGAGCTTCACCTCCTATTATAAAACTGACGGTCGGTTGGTCTTGGAATTTTTTCCATAGATAAAGGTTATTGATATTTTTATAGATGCGGTCGGCCTTGGAAAAGTTGACACGTATTTTATTCACGTCTATTAATTAATCATGCTAAGAAAAACGTTATTAAAATTATTACATTCCTTTAAGACCTATTTTATTTACAGCATGCTTATTTTACTATGAGAAAAATACCACTCTCAACATTATACATAATTAAACGTGTAATTTGATCTTGTTTTAGCCATAAGCATGGCCATGAAGTTAGCCTTGTGTATTTCAAAACAACTTAATTTGATCTTTGACCCTGTAAAATACTATAAAAGCGTGCGCTTAGTTTAGCTAATGTAGTTCTCGTTTGAAGAGCATTACGTTATCATTGTTATGGAATCTTTATCAGCTAATCAGATTTTGGGCTTGTTTCATGGCGGGTTATTATTAACCGATGAGTTGTTGATAAAGGCGTACAATATTATTAATTATAAAATTGTGTTTGAGAATAATAATATCGATTCGCTGGAAGAGTACGATAATTTTGTGGAAGCCGTACGGGGAGCTGGTGACGTATAAGTGTATGCTTGTTTTTTATTTTTAAGTTTTAATTATTTTTTTAAAGCCCTGTTGAGGTAAACATGGAGGATGTGTTTGACGATGATGAGATGATGGGGACTACAGCTGCGGAGGATTCGATAACGGTATGTCTTTTAATTTTCAGTTGTTTCGCTTACTGAATGTTACATTACAGGCGCAAGGTCAATCGGGTTCAGGTTCCCAGCAATCCTCTACCCAAATGAATCATATAAATATAATAGGAAAGTCAGACAGTAAATTCATAAAAAAATTCAACACTACGTGTAAATCGCTGAGATTTAGTTTTAATGACAAGACATGCAAGTATAATCCCTTAACATGGTTACAGGTAAAATACACCGTTTCCTAACAATCTTATTTATCTAATACATATCTTTTTGTAGAGTGCATTCGAGGAGTTGTATGCATACACTATCAAGGATGCAGCCCCGTCAGACCGTGTAGGGATCACGTTAAGGAACCCAAATTTCCCGGACAAACCAATTGGTCTGTCATTTAGAAGAGTAGACCAGTTGTCTCTACTTGAAAAGGTAATGCAGAGCAATGCTAGTCTTTTCTCGACGGACTTGTTAGTCTTAAACGTGGATAGAGTGTCGATACCTGTTGGCTATGGGCGCAGAAATCTGACGGGTTTAAAATTTGAAGATTTTTGTAAAGCAAAAAGACAAGGCATTATTGTTGCAATCAACGGTAATAATTGTTTAGCGCGAGCTAAAGTGTGTAAAGGAACGAATGATCGATTTCTGCATGAGCCCAATCTATGCGTGGCCGCGAATGTTTGTTCCGTTTGTATGCGCTTCACTGATAATTTAGATGAGCGATGCTCGACGTGTAGCAAAAGAGTGCACATTTTCAGGGAAAATCCCGTTGAATCGTTTCTGTTGTATGTTGCCGAGAGAGCGCGAAAATTTAAAGTTACATGCATCGCGCATAATATGAAAAGATACGATGGGTATTTTGTGCTTAGAGGCATGTTAACTGATAATAACCGATGGAGACCTAAAGTCGTCACCAATGGTCTAAAATTAATTTCAATTCAGTGCGACGATATTAGGTTTATTGACTCCCTTAATTTCATTCCGTCACCGCTCTCGGCAGTCCCGAAAACTTTCAATTTCCCGGAGTCCAAGGGTTACTTTCCCTTTCTTTTCAACACATCCGAGAATCAGAATTACGAGATCAGATGTCTGGGGAAGAGAGGCAAAAACTTTTAGATTGGCATGTGGCCCAGAGTAATTATGTTTTTAAGATGAGTGAAGAGGTTGTGAAATATTGCCTAATGGATGTTAAGATTCTCGTTAAAGGTTGTATTAGTTTCTGGACCTTCTTCACGACCCAAAATAAAGTAGACCCGTTTGAGGAGGCTACCACTATTGCTAGCGCTTGTAATAAAGTGTTTCGTAGACTTTTCCTCAAAGAAAATACAAACGGTCTCATTCCAAAAGGCGGGTATAGACGTGCCGACAACCAATCAAAGGTCGCAATAAAGTGGTTACGTTGGGTTGAACATTCGCAACATGTGCGCATACAACACGCAGGGAAAGCTCGTGAGTTTAGAACACCTGAAGGTGTTAAGGTCGACGGTTATTGTGCAGAGTCGAATACGGTTTTTGAGTTTCAGGGATGTTATTGGCACGGTTGCGAGGAATGTTTCCCCAACCAAGCCAGCATTGATCCTAAGCTCGGTGTAAGTACTTCCATGCTCGCCCGAAACGAAAACACGGCGGCACGATCCCAGTTTTTACGCGAGCGCGGGTATAATCTAGTGGAGATGCGTGAATGCGATGTTAAAAGACTATTGATTGCAAACGATGAGTTGAAAGTATTCATACAGAATCTAGGTGACCAAGATGACGAACCGTTAAACCCGCGAGACGCATTTTACGGTGGTCGCACGAATGCCAGTAAACTGTATTGTGAATGTGACGGTATTAGTGAGAAAATCATGTATTATGACGTATGCTCATTATACCCCTATGTAAATAAATATTGTAAGTATCCTGTAGGTCATCCGAGAATTCATGTAGGTTTAGATTGTAAGAACATTTCATTGAACACGGTGGAGTGTTTCAAGGTTCGTCATCTTGGTCACCTAGATTCTGTATAAACATCTACGCAATTTTTTGCATAGTTCACTGTCATGGTTTCTAAGACATTCCTGCCTATAAAAAAATCTCCTGCAATCATTGCATACAATTTTAGGAGATTCAATAGAACATGGTGGTTTCTGATGACACGCCGGACACTGGTACATACATTTCGCATGCCGTTTTTTGTTATTACAACGCTTTTTGCATTGCGCACAGTAATAACCGCAGGTAAATGCTGAAGTGAGACTGGTGATGACGTTATAATGCTCGTCTTCTAATATTAAATTTAAAACTACTCTACCCGGTTCCCTAGGACCCTCAAAGTAAACTGAATCACCTATACGCGAATTATAAACTACAATGGTATATAAAGCTAAATGATCTTGAAATGCTTGGATATGTTCTACCACCTTGACTAAGATTTACACCGCTGTTTTGACAAAGCTGTACAGTTCGTTCTTGAAGTAATGGACATCCGTTTCCATACTATGCGCATTGGTGCCTCCGAACATGGAGACACCGGTTGCTAAAAGAAACTCTAGGGTGGTTTGGGAATTTGTGATGACGCGGACTAGGGATGTGGGTTTGTTGGTGGCCTTCGAGGTGATGCGCACGGCCTTTCACGTGAGGCAGGTCGATTGCGTCGAGGATCTCGTTGGCAAGGATGTCCTTATCCACGTGACGAATCACGCAGGAAAAGGAGGGAGGTTTAGGAATGGAGGTATGTGGACGGGGCCGGATAACTGTGATAGGGTGAGAAGGTTCACCGAAGTGGTGTCGCAGCCTAGCTGCGTTCCATCCGGTAAGGGAGAGGAGGTTTCGAGGATGCAGTGTGATTGTGGTTGAACGTTAAGTTCAACCACGGGAGGTTAAGGGTTTTAGGGAATTGAAGAGGGATTTCTGTGGGTGATGGACTTCGGGATATTGCGGACGCAATATCTCGAGGATTGTGAGTGGGTGGGTAAAGGATTGAGGTTAGCAGGTGTAGGACTCACGGTGGGTACAGGTGGTTGAGCAGGTGTGGGTAAGAGAGCGGGTGTAGGTAGGAGAGCGGGTTTGTGTGTGTGTGCAGGATTGTGTGTGTGTGTGTGTGGGATTGTGTGTGTGTGCGGGTTTGAGTGGTTTTGTGGAGGCAGTAGAGCGTGTGGAGATGTAGGAGTGAGTGGATGTAGTAGAAATGGATGATGCATTTGAGTGGGAGCGTGTACGTGAGGCAGGTGGAGGTGAAACGAGTGTGTGTGTAGGATTGTGTAATGAGTGGTGGTGTGGTGGACGGACGGCGTCGGGGTAGGGACACAACTTTGACGGTAGCTCGGTGGCGACCTTGCTTGACCATCTCGGTTGCGTGGTTAGTAATAGGTTTTGAATAGGTTTAAGAAGAAAATAAAATCGTTTATGAAAAGGCCGGGTCTCTGCCAAGGTGCAGCCTCACACCCCGAGGAAAAAAGGCTTGGAAATCAGAGACCCAATTCGAAATGGAGGAAATACACAGTTAAAATAAAATAACAAAGTAATTAAATTAAATTTCTTTATTAATGATACCTATTACTGTGTCCTTGACCTGACGACGATCCTGCTGTTGGCTGTGTCCTGTATAACTCTGGAATTTTCCGCTGCTGCTGATATTCCGGCGGCTCCTGCTTGCGGCTAGGCGGCTAGGGTGTGCCTCCTCTACTGATGACCGCTTCTTCGTGTTATCTGTATGCAAGCAGTGACAGATCTACCTCCGAAGCGGCGAAGATCACGATAGTATTTTACAGGGTCAAAGGTCAAATTAAGTTGTTTTGAAATGCACAAGGCTAACTTCAGGGCCATGCTTATGGCTAAAACAAGATCAAATTACACGTTTAATTATGTATAATATTGAGAGTGGTATTTTTCTCAAAGTAAAATAAGCATGCTGTAAATAAAATAGGTCTTAAAGGAATGTAATAATTTTAATAACATTTTTCTTAGCATGATTAATTAATAAACGTGAATAAAATACGTGTCAACTTTTCCAAGGCCGACCGCATCTATAAAAATATCAACAACTTTGATATATGAAAAAAATTCCAAGACCAACCGACCGTCAGTTTTATAATAGGAGGTGAAGCTCATCTTATAGAAGTAGCAATTTAAGTCCATAACCAAGGTCAGCTTAATCAATCAGAATGCCAGCCCTCAAATCAGAGCAAGGGTTAAGAATACAAAATGGTTCATAATTACCAGAAATAGCTGTCACCCTAACCCCATCCCTAAGTTTATTAGTCTACATACATCACTAGATGATGTCACAAACAAGTTCTTATATAGGTATCTTAAAAGTTAGCATTAGGGCTCCCTTACTAGAATACAAATTTTTATGGCATGAATCTACATTTGTCTTACAACAACCTCCATTAAAACAATACCCCAACGCAAGACCAGGCCCGTGAGATAGCTCTCGTCTTACAAGAACTTCCATTAAAAACAACCCCAATGCTACACCAGGTTCAGGTAATAGTCCTCTTCTGACAAGAACTCACACAATTTCAAATTTCCTGCGCTAGTCCAAGCCCTAAGCTACCTTCTGAAGGTAAGCCTGTTTCTCAAGGTAAACAACTTTCTCAAGGTCAAACAGAGGCCAACCACGTGGCAGGCCCTGGGAAATTCCCAAGGTCAAATGACGTCACAAAAGTGAAAGGTGAGGTGTCTC
>JARFJB010001412.1:277500-340000 GCA_036346205.1 Vesta saturnalis
GACTACAAATGGGAACTACACCATCCGGCGTCTGTCTCATCCCAGCTTCCACCTCTTTCTTTATTGCCAATCTTCTTCTCGCATATGCCTGTTCTACATGGCTTGCTACACTCCTTCATTCCATGTATTCTTTGGTCTTCCTGTTTTTCTATGTGTAGGGGTTTCCAATGAAATATTTTTAATGGCCATCGTTCCTCTGACACTCTTCTCACATGACCATACCAGTTTAATCGCCTTCCTTCTATTGTATCTGTGATATTTATTGTAACCCCCATTTTCTCCCGAATGTATTCACTTCTTATTCATTCTGTTTTTGTCACACCACAACTGCGTCCCCAAAAATCCATCTCCATCCTCCTTAACTTTCCTTCATTTTTCTTTGTTACTTCCCAAACCTCTGACCCATACAGCGCACTACTCTCAACTATCGTTTTAAAAAATTCTTCTGTTTACGTGTTTTACAATATTTGTATTCCAGATAATTCAGTGTAGCTGTCTTTTCACAACTCTTCTCTTCGCCAACCGAAACTTAATTTCGTCTTCACTACCTCCTTTACACGACATGTTTGTTCCTAAGTACTTGTATATTGTGCAACACTTTACTACACTCCCGTCTTCCAGTACTAAATTTCGTCCTGTGCCTCCAACCACCATATACTCCGTTTTATCAAAATTTATCTGTAATCCCCACTTCATATATTCTTCATTTAATTTTGTTAGCATGCAGTATGCATCGTCTTCATCCTCTGCGAATATGACCAGGTAATCAGCAAAATGCATGTATTCGTGTCATTGTTTGTAGGTATTCCCAGTGTGGCATTTTTCCCTCCATATTTTAAGTACCTCATTCAGGTATATTTTGAAAAGCGTAGGTGTTATACAGCATCCTTGTCTCAAACCCTTATTTACAGTAAACACCAGGTTTACAACTCTAACTCTGTTTTTGTTTTCTGTGTATAGATCCTTTATAGCTTTAATATACGTTTATTTATCGTTGATTTTCGATCACTGACCACAATTTCGACAAAGGAACGTTATCGTACACTTTCCGTATGTCTATATAAATAAGATAGTTTCTAAGTTATGTACCAATCTCTTGTCCGTCACATGTCTAATAGCGAAAATATTGTCAGTACATGACCTGCCGGCCCTAAAACCACTTTGGTCTTCATATTCCTGCATCTCATTCTCGACTTTGTTCTTAAGGACTTTGCCATATATTCGGCCAATGGAGCTTAACAGTGTAATTCCCCGGTGGTTAGTACATTCCGCTCGAACGCCTTTTTTAAAGATACTGCTAATATCACCTACTTTAAAATGCTTTGGTGTTTGTTGGCCAGCAAGACATAAATTAAATAACGTAGAGCGAAGGTAGAAAAGCATTGTGGATGCAGCTTTTAATAGTTCGATAAGTACCGCTCCTTTTCCGGAGCATTTCCGTTTTTACACGCTTTTATTAATTCTTGTATCTCTTCAGGTGTTATATGCTCTGTTTCTTGGTCTCAGGTCTCTATTATACACCTATTTTCACTTTTAAATTCCATTATATCCTCTTGTAACAGTTTCCGTAGTAGTCTGTCTACTTATTTAAGGGTATAATTTGTAAACTTAACTTATTATTTTCATTTCATCTTCACTTTCTAATTACTTTACATGCTTCTCTTGACTTTTTACTACCTATGTAGTTATTAACTTCAACAGGTTTCATTTTTGCTTTAATTCTGCCTGTCTTTACTTCCTACTTACTCTTTCGTAGTACTTTAGGTCTTCCGGATCATATGTTCCTAGCCATTTCTGGTAGGCTCTTTTTTTTCAATCACTTTCAATTCTTTCCCATCATTCCACTACTAATTTTTATTCCTAACGATTTTTTTTCTGCAATTCCAAGACTTTATATGCAGCTACGTGAATTGAGTTCATTATGTTTGTGTACATTATTTCGGTGTTATTTCCATCAATATGCCTTAATCTGTTTTAACTTAGCCTTAGTTTATGAATGAATAAAGCCGAGGTGTCTTTCAGGAGGTATAACTTGTACTTGGGAAAGTTTTCTCCTATATCTTCTTTATTTGAAGATTGTTGTTTCGGCGACCTTAATCTACTACACCACCTATTTTAGTAGGTAATGGTCTGATCCGTATTTAGCTGCTCTGCGTACCCTACAATCTTTCACTTTGATAGTATTTCCTATTTTTCCTATGATATAATCAATAACAGAGTTTAGTGTACGGGTCGGTTGGGTCCAAGTATACTTTGCATGAATATTTTTGTGCTGGAAAAATCCATTTCCATATTTTAAGATCATACTGTTCACAAACTTCTATCAGGCGCTCTCTATTACTGTTTTTGAACTCTTCACCGAATCTTCCTACTGCTTCCATTAAAATCCCTAATAAATAAAGCTCCTTCCTATTACCAATTTGGTCTAGAAGGTTTGTCAGATCGTCGAAAATTTAATTTTCTCCGCTTCTGGAGCATTGTTAGTAGGTGCATAGGCAGCAATAGTAGCTACATCATAGCCTTTGAGCTGGAGGTCAACACGAATTTTTTTATGTATCGGCTTTTCTTTTTGTGAATAGCAGGCAACCCCCTTTTTGACCCTATTTCCTTTGTCCACTCCACTGTAAATATGAATATAATTTTGAATTTCCTCTACCCATTTTCCTTCTTTTTGGTTTCCGATAAGACAACCACGTCTAAGTTAAAACGGTGTAGTGCATTGAATACTTCGGTCTATTCAGCCGTTGTGCATTGAATGTTCCAGGTTCCAAAATTCATCTGCCTTTTTCATAGTTTAAGTCGATTTCGTTTAGTTCCGTCCAAATTCCAAGGCAGATCGCTTGAATTTTTGACAACTTTTACGGAGTGAGGTTGTTAGCCTCACTTCCAACCTTTCTCCGGGCTTAGGACTGACAACGTCAGTGAACAGGCTACTCAATCCATCAATTCACTTGCGTCGGCGTTACTATCATTGATCTCTAATTACTGGATTGTACTCAATCAACGATAATGCATCGTAGCGGTCAATTATGTCTCTGTATATCGCGGTGTTAATGATAGAAATATTGGTGTATAATATTCCTTAAATTTTTGGGAATTTAACATATCTAAAAATAATTGTCTGCTAAAATTGAATAAATACGTAATTACATTTTAAAATAATGCATTTAATAATAAATAGAAAATAATGTTAAAATTATTATTAATTTTATTAAATACATAAATGAAAAGTTCACCTCGAGTAGGATTTGGACCTACGACCTGTACTTTACTAGAGTACCGCGTTAACCATCTGCGTCATCGAGATACAAGCCCCAATCGATGTAAACTTTGTCTTTATGTATGTAGAACTGATGTAAATTCTAAATATAATGAGATTACAATCAAATTACTTATATTAATGGAATGTGAGCCTGTAATACCGCAAGGATTCAGACATACCAAAGCAACTTGACTAAATTTAAATTATTATAAGTTTTTATAACTTATAATAATTTAAGAAAACAATGTTGTTGATAAATATGTAATACTAATAAAGTAATAAATTAGAAAAAGGACGTTGATGTTATGCATTACAATTAAACCTATTTGCAATTTTAAATAAATCATATATAAAAATTATATTGAAAGTTTGCAATATATAAATATGTAATTACATTTTCAACTTACATCATATTCTAAAATAATTAAAACGTAATAATTTTGAATAATATACAGCTTTTCATTTTTCTTGAAGTGAGAACTTGTACATGCGAGAGTTAGAGAGAGAACGCATTCGAGAAACAACATCCGGCGCGCATTCTAAATATAATTGGTTGCTAAAATTGAATAAATGCGTATTTACATTGTATTCTAAAAAATTATTGTCTGTTTCTCTCTCCCTCTCTCTTACTTGCAGGCTCACATTCCATTAATATACGTAATTTGATTGTAATCTCATTAAATTTAGAATTTACATCAGTTCTACATACATAAAGACAAAATTTACATCGATTGGGACTTGAATCTCGATGACGTAGTTGGTTAGCGCGGTACTTTAGCAAAGTACAGGTCGTAGGTTCAAATCCTACTCGAGGTAAACTTTTTATATATGTATTTAATAAAATTAATAATAATTTTTAATTACATATTTACCATTGAACTTATTCGTTCATAACAAAAACTTATAAATAATTTAATATTAGTCAGGTTGCGTTGGTATGTGAGAATCCTTGCAATATTGCAGGCTCACATTCCATCAATATACGTAATTTGATTGGAATCTCATTAAATTTAGAATTTACATCAGTTTTACATACATAATACAAAATTTACATCGATTGGGGTTTGAAACTCGATGGCGCAGTTGGTTAGCGCGGTACTCTATCAAAGTACAGGTCGTAGGTTCAAATCCTACTCGAGGTAAACTTTTTATTTATGTATTTAATAAAATTAATAATAATTTTTAATTAAATATTCAGGTATATTAGCGGAAATCTATTCTTTATCAATATAAACCAATTTTACGAATATAACGAGTTTACTGACCAAGTGATACAATCGGGAAAGTTTATCTTTCCATGTTTACTATTCATTGTGCAAACAAAGGTTTATTAGAGCAATTACATGATGTTTTAACAAAACTTATGAAGCTGAATAAAGTTGTATAGTGAAAGTTAAAATAAATTGATAAATTATTATTCGATAATAAATATGTAATTACATTTTAGTTACAGAAATAAGCGGTAAATTAGTAAATTGGAAGTATTTTCAAATAATTCATATATAAAAATTATATTGAAAAATTATTACAATATCCGCATCGAGCTTATCTATGAGTAACATCTCGCATGATACACTATAATGAATTTACTCAAATAAATATGCAGTTACAACTGGAGCTGAAGAACTACGGAAAACAGCTCATCCGGATACATTTCTCGTTGAGAATATATATATATATATATATATATATATATATAAAACTTCTTCTGATATAATAATAAATTTCTTAACCTATAACATAATAATAATGATAATAATATAATTTGTTATGTAATAGTAATAACTCCTTAATGTGTGATACAATAAATTTCTTAGCCTATAACATAATAATAATAACAATAATGATGATGATAATAGCAATAATAACAATAAATAATTTATTAATCTATGATGAAACTGAGGGGGCTCAATAGCCACTGTTGCCAGCAGTGGTGAAGCCAAGAGAGCTCAAGTCGTTTAGTCTTCGTCTACTCATTTCTTCTCCGTTACTTCCGTTTGTTTGCAATCTTAGGTCTTTTGTCTTTCTTTTATTGTGCCCCATGTTCTCTGTAAAAAAGTTAAAATAATAAAAAAAGACTTTAGCCCGCTGGCAGGTAGCGATAAAATGCAACGATGACGACCACGCAATATTTATGGATTATGGACCGGTCGGGAACGACGCGGAGCGGGCAGGCCTCACCCGGCCGTTATCAAGCGGCAGCCCGGCGTCCATGGTGGGAAACCAGGCCATAGAGCATGTAAAAGCTTCTGGAATTGATGACAACCCTGGCGTGAACTTGGACAATGAAACCGGAACTAACGTCGTCGTGACTGCTCGAGCTAGCATGCAACCGACCATTACCTCTACAGTTAAAGGAGGTAGAACAACTGGATATCCAGACAGAGGAAATAGCTTCGTATATTACCCAAAATATTTAGTAGTAAAACCCATTGAATTTGGTGCTTTTAAAAAAGCAAGTCATTTTGTTATTCAAAGAAATATAGACTATTTAATTGGAACGGTCGCAAACATGAGCAGAATCAAACAAGGACTTCTTATTGAAGTCTTGAAGCAGAGTTCAAGCCCATAAACTCTTAAATATAAAAACATTCAATGACACAGCTATTGAGGTAACACCCCACAACACTCTGAATTTTTCTAAAAGAGTTGTAACCTGTCTAGATTTAAATAATGCAAGTCAGAAATAAAAAAAGAAAATATGGAATCGCAAGGAGTAGTTGACGCCAAATTTATGATAATCAGGAAAGATGGGGAATTATTAAAAACTGCTTCAGTGTTACTTACTTTTAATAGAGTATCATTGCCTACAGCAGCAAAAACTGCATACCATAACTTACCAGTACGGCATTACTATCCCAATCCCTTGCAATGTTTTCAGTGCCCAAAGTACGAACACAGTTCTACGTGCACAAGGGACAAAATACGCCTTTGTGGTGATCCAGAACATGGCAACGACCCCTGTCCAATCCCACCAAGCTGTGTTAATTGTGGAGGAACACATTTAAGTAGACCTAAAAACTATCCTACATACGAAAGTGAAACTGCGATAAAAAATTAATTTATCAAGAAACCAGGTGGGAGCGAGGTTTTGTCCTCAACTGCTACACCTTCGGTCACATATGTAGCAATGACATCACAAAAATCCATTCCAGCAACAAATTTTAATGTAAAGTACATTGTGACCGAATTAGTACCTCTAATAAAATCACTAATTAGAAACGAAGTACAGCTTGCAATCAAATATATCTCTCAAATCAAAAACTAGATACAAATCAAAACATCTTAATCTATAACATTCAATGAAGAAACATCATTATTGCCAACTATAAATGATGATACACGAATACCAACCTGTTTGTGCTTACAAGAAACGCACCTCAAAGGAAATAAAAAATTTCACCTTAGAGGTTATCACTCTTACAATAAAAATTTTATTAACAACGAAAGAGCAAGTGGAGTAGTAGCAATTTATATAAAAAAAACAACATACCACACACATTTTGGATACTGAATACGCACATACAAGCGATTGCAGTTAAAACTGAGCATCCAATAAGCAGGGTAGGGTAGCTCGCCTAAAATAGCTTTCAACGACTATTTGACCGCTAATCCAGGAAGAATTATAACAATCTACGATGTTGTTAGTCTAAGTCGTACACCTTATCTTTAGACTTTTACGCCAGCAAACATCCTTAAAGCATTTGCGTCTCCAGGCATCTAGCCCTTCAATCGTCTGAGCTTCGACGAAAGTGGTTTTCCTGGAATACTAAAGTGATCAAGAGAGAGACGATAATTCAGAAGGTCAGTGTAGCACGTCTGTTGGTGAGAATCTTGAAAGCAACACGAATCACTCCAAACAATCCAGTGCAAAGACCAAGATAATTAGCAACATATGTTTAGCATTGCCTTCTGCTACACCTAACGATGGTAACAAACCGATCGACATTGTGGCTCACATTCTTGATTCTATCTTGAGTCATGTATTCACGCACTCCGAAAAGGTTTCTTCGCTGGATAAGAAAAAGGAAGTTGCTAGTCCAGCGATTGTTAGACCCTTGCCAAAAAAGTTTACCTCGAGTAAGATTTGAACCTACGACCTGTACTTTGCTAGAGTACAGCGCTAACCAACTGCGCCACCAAGGTTCAAGCCCCAGTCGATGTAAATTTTGTCTTTATTTATGTAGAACTGATGTAAATTCTAAATATAATATATTTAGAATTGATAGTTTTTTAAAGGCCATTACATCTAGGTAAAACGTCAAATTTTTAACATTAGTTATCTTACACGCCAATTCTTTTAGCTTTTTTTTTATGATACCCGTCTTGCTAAATTTAAGAACTTCTTTGAAAATTCAGAGTTTCAAATTCCACAAAAACTATCAAATTATATCTGTGTAAGTCGAATTCGTTTGCATTGTTAGAGTGCTAACTCGACTTCCATATTATTTTGGGAAGAATATAATACTTGTGGGTTGATTCTTGTCAGATACAACTTTGAGATTATTAAAGCTGAATACCCATACCTATACAGCAAGCTTGTGTTGGGGAAATTCATTGGAGACTAATTGGCTCTTGTATTTACAATACTCAATCTGAAAACTTAAATGTCAGTTTCATTCATTAATCAGAAAGGGACAAACGAATTAAACTTGAAGGTATTGCCTGCTAATTATAAAACTATCGGTAATTTTCGAATTCCATAATTATTTTGTATATTTGATATACATAGTGTTTGCATTATAAGTATTTTTTTTTCTGGATTCAAGGTTTATTTGGTGTAGTGTAGTTGATCTCAAGTGATTCGCTAGATCTTATTCATAGCTGGAATCTGGAGCCCATAAAGTTAAAATTATAAAATTTTTAATTACATTGGCTAGCCGGCAAATTGATTAAGTATTCGTGCTATACCAGATGATACCCTTTTATAGTTAATTTAATTTCATTAAATTTGTTTTACTGCCACAATTTTAATGCTAAGTCACGCGATAGACCTCACGCTGGCTTCTCGAACTGTAGCATTGAAATAACACGGTAAGTACATAACGATCTTTGTGGGAGTGATCATACCCCAATATTCATTTCTACACAGCAGAAAAAAGAAACAGTACTTTACCAAAAAAATGGTTAATTAAAAAGGCAAATTGGGAAAAATACACTACAATTTTAAATAATGATCAATATGATAATACGCGGAAAATAGAAGACCAAGTAACTTTATTTACCCAAACGATTGTAAAAGCCGCACTAAAAACCATTCCTCAATCTAGTGCAACAGTAAAACAAAATCTGTACCCTGGTGGTCAAAAGAAATTAAAAACTTAATTAAACAAAAAAGAAAATTATTTACTATCTTTAAGCGCAAACCAACAACAGAAAATATGATTAGTTTTAAGAAAATGCGTGCTGAAGTACGACGAAAAATACTATCCGCAAAAGAAACTCTTGGCAAGAATATGTAAACACCATAAACGTTCATATTCAAAGTAGTGATGTTTGGAAAAAGCCAGAGCTATATAGGAAAACAGTCACTATTAATAGCAGACGGAAAAATCTAACAAAAAGTGACGATATCGCTGAAGCATTAGCACAACAGTTTGAACGAAACAGCAGCTCAGAGAACTACACAGACACGTTCAAAGCAACAGGACTACTCCAAGAACAAGAAATAAACTTCTACACAGATGAAACATATTACTACAACCAGTCGTTTACACTTACCGAGTTAAATAAAGTTCTTAGTAATGGTAAAGATACTGCGCCCGGGGCAGATGCAATGATGTACGTCATGCTTGAAAAACTGCCGTTACCTAAAAAACAAGAACTGTTAAAGATATACAACGCAATATATGACAAAGGAACATACCCAGTATAATGGCAACGCTCCATAGTAATACCAATACTTGAACCTGGAAAAGATATCACAAACCTCATTAATTACGGACCTATCTTACTTACCTGCTGTTTGAGTAAGATATTTGAAAAAAGGGTAAACGTACGGTTAGTATAATAAAATACTTATCTTTTTGGGATTTTTTAATGGTGTACTTTAAATTATACAATCTAAACGTTTCGATAACACTTACAGTTATCTTCGTCAGTAGCAATGTATGTTAAAAATTGTTAAAGATGTAGTAAACAATTTTGTCAAATTTGAAAAATTCAAACATAAACTGTTTATGTTTGAAAATATATAATTAAATTACTTTTAAGTACTAACTTAAATACATCATTCAAAATACAAATAGACGAAATTACACCATTAATGTAGTTATTGAAATAATTAAAGTTATAATTCAAGACAGTAGTAGCTGTTAATCCCGACGATAATAAATATATGAGGTTAACGTAAAGTTTACATTCCACATTGATATGTAAGTTGTATGGCTGTTGAGAATACACTATTCAAAATATCATAAATCGAATGCTACACAATGCTTACCTTTGACGATGTAAGCTATCTTTGAAAATACATGATAATAAACATTTGCTTGGAACATAAATGAAACCACGATAATAGTGCTTAAATTTATGTGCTAAGCGCAGCTATGAACTTGAGATTGGAACACGGTCAAAATATCCATCCGTAATAAAAACTTTGTGACATCTGTAACTTATTTAGAAAATAACAGCTATTGCAAAAGTATTAACATTAGCTTGCAAGTAGAATTGGATAAACACTTGTAAATCTACCGTATAAAATGCCTCTATTTTAATAGACTAAGACTCAGTAATTTTGTAGAAATCTAAGGAATAACCAAGAGCAGATTGACAAATTCAACGATAGCTGCAATTACGCCATCAGATATATAAAAAATTTTAGACTTTGATAAACTTATTTTAAAAGCATGGTACATAGTCAAAATAGCAAAGATAACTTAATTATGTAAACATAAAGGAAAACACACAACGAGCCAGATTTACAAATTAAAATACTCCAATTACCCTATAGACTATTATATAAATTCTTGGCATGCTATTGATAAACCACTTTATAAAACATTGGACACATACCGCTACAATATGACAATAAAAGACATTCAGACACCCAATTATCAGTAACTAACGGGGATTGCTAAATCAAACAAGTTTTCGAATTTTTATAAATGACACACATTGGTCACTATAACTAAGAAGTAAGTATTATATTCATGAAACTTATACAGAAACTCATTGGACACAATAGCACACTTCATATAGACAGATGTAAGACATAGCATTACAAGAACAAGCATCAAAGTCAGTACTGCCAGACTCATTGACACCTGCATCCAATCTAAATGACAATTGGATACCATGAATATTTAATAAAATGAAAATACGTTACAAATGCACACAATCCAAGAATCAGTCCAACCACCCAATTGATATTCAAGAATCTATAATGTTTAAAACCAACACAAGTGTGGAAAAGATCTTTATATAAAGGAACAGCCCATTGGAAATAATATAAAGAAAACCAAGTGTATATCAGAACTCGAATTGGACACTCATTCCTGCGCATACATATTGCACTACCATATATCCACTCGTTAAGAAAACATGACACAAGTAATCTTACATATCTGACACATATCCAAATCAATGTCCAGCCAGCACCAATTAAAAGAAGTCTATAGGATAGGCATAACTAAAATGAACAAGGGTATGATGAGCAAAAATGCTAACTGATAATAAATGCAGATTACATGTCACAAGGTCACTTAAAATAATGTTATTGCAGAAGTACCATTGGAAAATCTACTATTTCTCCTGGTTACTACCCTTGCGAAAGTACTTCAGTTATACTGAAGAGACTCAAGTTAAGTACTTCATGAATCAGACGGACAATACGTAATTTCCATTAGATTCTATAGAAGAAAAGTATGGCAATTGTATACTTAGCAGAATACTAAACTTATTAGTACTAATGTGAGAATACACAAAGAAGGCAAGTTTTGGATAGATCTGAAACATGAACAGGTGTATGAATGAGTCAAAAATCACTGAACATGATAATAATACATCTAATCCACCTAAGCGATCTTAAGTAATTCTATTGTTATTAGATGAATTATCAGTACTACAAGCTGTAAAAATCGAAAATTTTAGTCAATATATAAACCAGTTATCACTGCCCTTGCGAAGTACTGTAGTCTGATACGAATAGCTCTAAGCTTTCTCATCAGAACTTCTTGATATCGGACTCAAAAGCAACTTGCAAATTTCATGTATTATTATACTCAGAATAAAATTTTACTTTGATCTAGTACCATAATTGTGTAAATCACAAAACTTTAGCAAGTTTTCTTGGAGGTAATCTGGTGCAAATCCATGCTTTATTTTATGAATTAGTATGAGAGATTTCAACCGCAACATATACTCAACACTAAGCCATCTTAAAGCACTTAGCATCCGAGTATAATTCTCATTGCTCTATTTTAAAGGACTTGCATCCTATGCATTTCTATCTTAGCCATGTATAAAATTGAGCCTGCAAAATTCAAATGTGGCAGTACAATTGTATTGCGAACAGTTTTCCTTGCCCACATTGTCAAGTAACTACTGGATCTGTACAATACTCCTAGCTTTTGCAAAATCTTCTTGCATATGTAGTCAATATGTTCCCCAAATTTCAACTTGTTATCTATTATTACTCCCAGATATTTTATCTGTTCAACAATTTCAATTTCTTTTTTGTCTATTATGATTTCTGTCTACTCACTGCATTATCTTTGTGAGTTTACCAAATAACATTGCTTTTGTTTTCTCTGTATTAAGCCTCAGACTATTGAACTTCAGCCAAACATTAATACTTTTCAAATCACTATTGATTTTACCCAATATAACATGAATGTTACCACCTGAAATATATATTACAGCATCATCTGCAAAGAGATGAAGTTTACAAAATTTCAAAGCACTTTCCATGTCGTTCATAAATATTATGAACAGTGTTTAGTATTTTTGATGTATACTCACCACACTGCACTTTTTGCTTTCTATTATTGAAATAGCTTTGAAACCACCTGAGAATAGTGCCCTGAATACCATGATGTAGCTTCAATGTCAATATTTCTCTATCAACAGTTTCAAATGCTTGTTGAAAGTCCAAAGAAACTGCTACTGTAATTAACCCTTTATCAATACTTATTTTCCATTCGTTTATTACAAATTGAATAGCCGTTTCACAGCTATAATTTTTCCTTCACCCAGATTGACATTTTGTCAGAATATTACTCTTAGATATATGGTGTAAAAGTTGTAAGCAAACAATTTTTTCTAATATTTTTGCTTCTGTTATAATCATATTGACTGCTCTAAAATCCTTATGCTTCTTTTAATGCAACACTTTTGGTATTGGAATAATTGTGCTAATCTTAAATGCAGCGGGAACTTGTCCGGTTTCGAGTGAACAATTTATAATTTTTAAAAGGGGATTTGCTATCTCTTCGAGATAAGTTTAAAAAAGTTTACGTTTATATCATTTTGACTTTTTTTATTTGGCAATGAATATAGGATATCCTTCAGTTCCTCTTTACTGATTAGCTTAAAAGATTCAAATTTCACATTGTGACTTGTAAAGCTAGATCAGATTTATAATTATTAACATTAACCTTTGGTATACACTGTATTATCTCATTGATACTTTCTATAAAATATTCATTACATTTGTCTACAATAATGCTTAGGTCATCAAAATCAACTGTTATCACACAAGACTTACCCCTGTTTGAAATCAAGTTTTTCATTAATTTACTGTTATGCTTATTTTCACTGTAATATTTCATCTTTTCGAATCTTATTCTACCAATAACACTATTTCGACATCTATTGTATTTTTCCCAATCGTCAGAGACTTTCGTGAACTGAAACTTTTTGAAGGGTGCATCTCATGCTTTAATCATAACTAGTAAGTCTCTGCTGAACCAAGGTTTATTTACATTTCTAACGATAATTGTCTTCTTTGGCATCACATCATTTACTACCTTCATCACGTTATTGTACAGTGAATTATATTTTTCATCAATTTTTGATATTCTGTAATCATACTCTATATTCTCAATCCTTGATTTTAACACTGAGGTATCAAGAAGCTTTTCTCTGATTGTGATTGTTTTGTTTCTTTTACTGCTTATCTGTGGTATCTTGATTCTAACAAGTGAATGATTGTTAAAAACATATTCATCTGATACATTTACTACTATATCACTATGATTGCCAATAACCCAGTCAATTAATGTTTGCCTTCCACTCGGTGTAATATGAGTAGGTTGCATAACATATTATTTTAATCCATAATTGATCAAACATTTTCTTGCTCGTTCACTATATGTGCCTACTTCACCATAGTGAATATTAAAGTCTCCCACAATGACTGTTGAAGACTTTTCATATACTATATGCTTCTCACACCATTCTTCAAAGAAATTCAGAAAAACCGCATCTGAAATATTTGGAAAGTGATATACACAAACTATTAATAAAATACTTATCTTTTTTGGGATTTTTTAATGGTGTACTTTAAATTATACAATCTAAACGTTTCGATAACACTTACAGTTATCTTCGTCAGTAGTAATGTTTGTTAAAAATTGTTAAAGATGTAGTAAACAATTTGAAAAATTAAAACATAAACATAAGCCTGCTATTAGTATAACAGTTTGGGAAACATAAAGCCAACTATAAAATTTTTTAGTAAAGAATAACTAGGTCATAAAATTAAATATTATTAAACTGCTTCAAAGATGACAAACCAGAACACTCTCTACGACGAAAGCTAACAATGAAATTTGCCAGCCAAAAAACACATTTAACAAAATTTAATCGAGTTATGATGTAAGTGTAAAGTTGTGAATAACTTCAATTTTAAAATGCTATCCTTAAGATGTTAATAAAAAAAAGTACTATGAATTCAAAAAAATTCAAATATGGACATGCATAAATAAATTATTGTATCCTCTAACTTATATTTCTAAAAAAAATATTATATTTACACTTCGTTTCAAAAATAAGATAGATATTCCATAATTTGTCACATTTTATTAACACATAGCAAAATTATTTTTTAGTTATCAAGATATCGAGCTCGCATGTATATATCTTAACAATTAGAGACTACTCCAGAAATGAAATCATATTCTATTAGATTTTTGAACTTCTAGGTACAGCTTTTTGTGAAAAATGAGTAACACACCCAAAGGCAGATGTCATTTAGATAGGACTCACAAAAGGAGCTGCAAAATTAACTAAGCTTTCATATTTTTAATAAATTGATAAGGGTATTTTATATACATTTTCATAAATATGATTTAATGCTAATATTACAATCCCATTGTCTCTTTCTGCAAGAGTATCATAAAAAAATTCTTCTTGTATAGTTGCAACAGCATTCAACAATATATTTGTGCTTTTTGCTACATTTACTTTCTCATTGGGTTTTGTAACGATCTCAACTTCTTTACTGACTGGACTAGATGCACTTGGTGGAGTTCTTCTACTATTATTTTCAGTCACTGGAGCTGATATTTTCTTATCTTCTCTGCCATCTAAACAAATTAGATATTTAATTTTAATGTGTTATAAATATAAAATTTTAAAACTATAAAAGTTTATGATAGCAAAAAAACGCCACAATAGTGTATTACATAAAAAGGGTGGTAAGTAGCCTGTTGCGCATAAGTGCATTATTACGATCACGAGCAAAGTGAGCAAATGTGGAAATATAAATGAGTGCGTAATAAAAATTACCACCCAAGTTATGTACTATGCTTTTTCTACTCCTATGGAGTGACCTATGAGTAATACGGAACTACCGCTAGTAAATTTTTTCATTCCCTTTGAACGTTTTATACACGTACCTAATTTTGTAATGAACGATCCTATAAAAAATAAATTCCTGTATAAATATATTACAGGATTTTATGATTCATTTCAATTCGAACATAAAAAGTTAGAGCTAAAATTCGAACTAAAATAAATAGAATTAGTGACGCCGCTGGTTTGTTTGTAACCCTAAAATTAAACAAATTAAAAAATGTTTGTAGTTCACAATAATGGACTATGATTTTTAACACTAAAATAAATGGCATAGATACATAAGAGAGTTTTGATGTCATGGACGAAACTTCCTAATCATAAATAGTACTTGTAACTTGGCCACTTTTAATAAATTCTATACTACAGTTAGTGGCAGTTGAGCCTTCCTTAAACACAGAATTGTCAATGATTGTCTGCTACATTCTATTCATATCTATTGATTATTTGTGTGTTACATATATGGGAGTAGAAAAAGTAACTTTACACAATTTTACCTTATACTTTTAAAACCCTTAAAATGATATTTACATACATTGCCTTGTTAATTCTTTAATTAGAACTTGTTGTTCTTGTACTTGTATAAAAAGGTCTTGAATTTCAGTTTTTAAAGCTTCCATTTCATTCAGCCTATTTTCTTCTAGCATTGCTTCTTTTCGTGATGATCTGAACACAAACAGCTCATCAGTAACACATTCACATACTCAACATTATAATTAATAATTAGTGATGGGCATAATCAGTGATTTTAATAATCGAGTACTAAGTATTCAACCAATTTGAATAATCGAGCAATCGCTTGAGTAGTATGCGCCCTTATGTATCCAGGATTTGAATTTTACAAGAATTATAGAATGGTTAACCTTTAAAACCGAGAAAACTTAGAAAACTGGTATATGGCAATACAAAATAGCTGCAGTTTTATGACTTGTAGGAAACAGAAAATAATAAACTTTAAAATGTGTTTCAAAAGTAATTTATTCCTACTTGTACTGTTGTTCTATGCATTAAATCCTTAATCAATAATTTTAAATTTTACAATTGCTCATATTATTTGTTAGAAACCTGTTAAAAATTCTAAATCAACAATAAGAGATATAATCATTTATTATATGAATCAGAAAGATTGCATTTATGGTAATCATAAGTAAATTCAAAATGGTTTACGGGGAGTCGGGTGATCCTATATTAACAATGTTAATTTTGCCTAATTTTAAGGTAATTTTAAAGAAAAAGTCTGAGATTTATTTTTTTATATGATTCTGTACACCTTTGTACACATTTTAACATAAGGATTTTTTTTTAACAAAAATAGTATATTATGTTATTAGGAGTAAAAGTGATACTTTATGTGGCGAAGCTGAATGTTTATTTTGCCGAACAAAGTGAGGCAAATAATTCACTGAGCTACATAAATCACTTTACTCGAATAACATATACTTTTTTATCTGCAAACGTAGAAATAATTGGTAAAGATCGAAAGGAAAGATCAAACATAATTAGCAGGTGAAAGAACAAGATAATCAGGATGCTTTGCAAGTAAACGCTTTGCAAGAAATGAAACCATAACAACGCACATTTAATAAACACATTTGGTAAAAATAAAAATGCCTAGGCACAAAAGTACAACTTTTACTCCATGTCTAAAAAGTAAAACTTTTACCTTTGACATTGAGTCATAAAAGTGTCACTTTTGTGACGTTTGCGAATAAAATATTTTTTGGGGAATTTAAAAAAATATCGGTATTAAAAATTACATAAAATTTTCAAATATTGTTTATCTTTCAAAAACTTTGGATAAACATTTTTTCAAAAGCCAGTGTTAAGTTGTGCAGCTTAACAATCTTTACAAAATAAAAAAAAAAATATTATTTAATCACCAATGGTTTCTGAGAAAATGTACCTTATTCACAAAAAAAACCAATGTTTATAAAAGGCCATTTTTATTGAAACAAGCAGTATCCATGGAAACTATAACTACCTCAACACATTCCTACCCATAGGAAGGGTTGGAAAGGTTGTCTGGAGTACCCAGGTACTATTCCCAATTTGTCCAGACTACATTTCCCTTGTTGAAGTTTGCAATAGCCTCATAAACTCCTAATTCTAAACTTTTGGGCATTACAAAAGTACGTTTAGGGATGTGTGACCATATCAAATTGTTCAGGGATTCGCTTGAGTTAGAAGAATGAATTATATATACTTTACCAGTACTATATAAAGTTATATGTAATATATAATACTACATAATATGTAATCAGTACTATATAAAGCACTTGGTGTCTTGTACTGTTCACCTCGCCGCTGCTCTTATAAACATTTTGCAAAATTGGATTGCATTCCTTAACAAAAATATTTATAACAAAAAAACCATTCAATGGATTTTTATGTTAACTAGTCTTAAATTAACCACCATTAATTGAGGATTTTTCTGAAAAAAAAATGATATATTTAATCTTTTGGTCCCGACACCCTTTAAATAGCCTACACAATAACATCATTCTCAATTATTAAATATATTTCTTTACATTTTATACAAATAAAACTACGGTATAGGTATTCTTCTTAGTTCCATTATGTAATAACACCTCTTAATACCTTAATACATAGAGCCTTCGTAAAATAAAAACTTCTCAACATCCTGCTACTTTTTGTTTACACAAATTAAGGATTCAGTATAGATTCCATTAGGGATAAATAGTTATTACTAATTACTACCATAACTAGTGTTTATATTTAACAAATACAAATGAATCACAATTGCTGTTTTTCCTCAAATTCAACAATTGAGGTGATACATTGAGTACTCATTTGGATAATTCAGCAACATCAGTGATTTTAATAATTTGAGTACGTTTTCACTCGAGTAGTCCCATCACTATTAATAATACTTTACCTTCTCCATTCAAGTATAAGCATAGTAGCAGCTATTGAAAAAATAAATCCTTCTCCTAGTAAATTTGCTCCTAATTCTATTGCCACTGACTCACTTAATACTGGTACATTAACAGGTTTTCCTAAATTAAGTATCCACATTTTTGTTTTTACTTCACACCAATTATAAACTATACAAAACAATTGAAGTTAAAGAATATATTTACATAACCTTAACTTACATTGAGCTGGAGGCATACAAATATAATTCCTAAAAATGGGTGATTGCTTTGCTCGGTGAATTAAAAAGTTAGCTAAAGGTTTACTAATTTGTCTTAATAAAATGCCACCAAGCTTTGCTGCTGGAAAAGCTCCTACTACCATTGTCTTTTAAATTTGTATTTCCTGCTACTTTGCAGATTGTCAAACGTTTCTTACATAATCTTAATGTTTAGTCAAAAATTGTGTATTTGAACTATTTAGCTACAAGGTGAGTTAAATGTTTAATATCGTTTTACAAAATTGGATTAAATACAAATTGTCTTAAATATGACATTTCAGTATTTTTCTATTTTTATTAAAATTGCTTTCTGAACCAGTTCCAGTAAAAATCTTGTTGTATACAGGGTGAGAGAGTGGACCCTCGAATAGGAAATCTTGACATAAGTTTACTTCCTCCCAATTAACTAGAGGGCAGTAATAACAAAAAAAATAATAGATTACTGTAACTGCACAACGCATACGCAATTTAGTATAGTCGGGCCGGCGAGAGGTGTCTTATGACTCATCTTTTAGTAAAGCATGGTTTAAGATTTTAAAAATGTATGCCGTTATTGGTTCATACAGTTAGTAATTTTGAATACCAACAAAAAATCGTCAATGATTTTAGGTTATTTTCAAATTTAAGCCGCGCTGTCAAATTTAAATAAAATTATTGTTCGAATATCTCGGGATTTAGCATCCTCAAGGTCTTAAAAAATCCCCATCCACTCGTATAACTAAAGTCGAATTTCGTTTAAGGTCTGTTCGCACTTATTCTGACATGTAAAGTCCACCGAGTGTGGGTAGTCATATGATAAAAATATATTGTACAACTGTAAACGATTATCAGAACTGAAACCGGGTCAACAAAATTTCGTTTTGGATCTATTTTACAAATTAATTAGATCAATAATTTTCAATAAGAAACGAATTAGTTAGCAGTAGGCAGTGTCCGAATGAAGTGCGAAAAATTTGGTTAATTGCGGAGGATCGTTTTTAGCAGACGGATCTCACTGCGCCACAAGAGTCAAGACTGTAATTTGGTTATCGAAGCCACTTATAAATTACTGATTTTGTCATAATTAAATACACTGTATTGGATGTTAAAATGAGATTTATTATTAGTTAATAATATAACGATTTTAAAAAATATATATATATATATATATATATATATATATATATATATATATATATATATATATATATATATATATATATATATATATATATATATATATATATATATATATATATTTATAATGGAAGACTTTGAAGACCAAGCGATATCCGAATTCACAGAGAAACCAAAGATGTGGCTTAGATACGTGGACGATACTTTCTTAGTTTGGCAACACGGCAAGCATAAGCTAGATGAATTCCTACATCATCTAAATAGCCGCGCACCCTCCATAAAATTCACAATGGAATTGGAGTCGGAACAAAAACTGCCATTCATGGATGTACTTGTACGCAGGAATGACAACACTTTCACTACAAGTGTATACAGGAAACCTAACCACACGGGGAGGTACCTACACTACAACTCCAATCACCACAAAAACGTGAAGTTAGGCGCGACAAAATGCTTGTACGATAGAGCAAAAACAATATGCTCAAAAAAAGGGGACCTGAACAAAGAAAAAGAGAATATAGCTAGAACACTCAAAGAAAATGGCTACCCCGATCTAACACGCAACCTAAACAGGGAAAGGGTAACCGAAAAATACGAAGAATGGGCAGCAAATACAAGATACGCAATGCCTTCAAATCGACCAGAACGCTCAGGGAAATACTAACCAAAACCAAACCACACAATGAAGATCAGAATTTCAAGAATTGTGTAGACAACCTACCATGCGAATGCGGCAGAGCATACATAGGAGAGAACAGTAGACCACTCAAAGTGAGAACGCGGAACACAAAACAACGTCCGCAAGGGCGAAAGAATCGCCGAACATGTCTGGAACGAAGACCACCGCATTCAATGGGATAACATACAGATAGCGGCAAAGGACGAGAACACAACTCGTCGGAAACTCAAAGAAGCCACATACATCGCACTAGCAGAAAATCCAATAAGCCAAGCTAGTGTGAAAATGAAACCCATATGGATTCCAATAATGCGCGAAGAGCTTAAGCGTAAGAAGTTACGTCGCAACATGCGCAACCACGAACAAGTTATATATATATATATATATATATATATATATATATATATATATAAAATTGGTTTAGTGAACGAACAGTTCAATTTAATAATCATTAATTGTATTTTATTTAAAATTAGCTTTTAAAGTACGTACAGTAAAAGATTAACTCGAGTGGGACTTGAACCCACGACCTCCTCTTTGCTAGAGTGGGGCTCTTTCATCTGAGCTATCGAGGAGGCAAGTCACGATCGATTCAAACTTGAACTGTATGTACTTCCCTAGTTACGAAATAAATAAAATACAATTAATGATTATTAAATTGAACTTCTGTTCGTTCACTAAACCAATTTCTATAGTTACCTATTACTATTGCATACAGCAAATAAAAAATTAACAATCAGTCATGTGTTGTCATGTGAGAAACTTAGCGAATTGCGGGCTCACATGACATTCACAAAAAGTTGACTGTGATCCTTCATTCTGTGTATAATAATTATAATACATCGTAACTAGAGAAGTACATACAGTTCAAGTTTGAATCGATTGTGACTTGCTTCCTCGATAGCTCAGATGGAAGAGCCCCACTCTAGCAAAGTGGAGGTCGTGGGTTCAACTCCCACTCGAGTTAATCTTTTACTGTATGTACTTTAAAAATTAATTTTAAATAAAATACAATTAATATATATATATATATATATATATATATATATATTACGGTGTGTATAAAAATTTTAAATTTAATTTTAACTTTGATAATTATTTACTTAATTTTATAAGTATCTACTTGGGGATAGGGTTCAATTTGAAATGCGTAGGCAAATAAAAATAAAACATTAAACTTTTTCATTATTATTAAATTGAAATGTTAACGTGAAATCCTAAAATTTTATTTCACACAAGGAAATATTCATGTGTATAATTTAATAGTTCTTTACAATTGTTTGTTTTAACGTGTACCAGACTTCTATGGAATTTGCAACATGTACGCATGCGTTGCGTCCTTGCTAAATTACATATGTGCAGCTTTTCAAAATTCCAAACAAACGATCTAGCCGCAAAAATAATAGAAGAGAAGAGAGTGAGAAATCAGGAGCAATTCCTTTTATACTTTCTCATGGCTACCATAACTTTCAAGTTTTTTTAACAATACATACAAAAGATCTTGGCATTCGATTGGTCTAAACAAAAAAATTAATTTAACTAAAACATAAATTATGCCATAACTTTTTCAATTCAATTCGGATTTGCTTTTTAAATACATTTTTGAACTCAGGACAAAATTTTGCATAAATAGACACCTCACATGCTATAATTCGCTTCATGAATTTAAATTTTAAAAATTGTATACCTAAATTTACTAATATCTAATAAATATTGTATTTAAAAAATATATATATATTGGATTACTCAGTGGCTCAACAGTAAAGCTGTCAGGCTAGTAAGTGAAAGGTACGAAGTTCGAATCTGAGAGTAGTCAAGTGCTTGGGAAAAAATTATATAACCTATGAATTCGACTCATATGCGAAAACAGTCCTTCTCAGGATTAACCCTGATGACAGAAACAGAGTCCGCTTCCGAAACGTCGCGCTCAAAAAGCAAAAACTGTGGAAATAGGCCGATCAACTCAATTAATATGAAACCACGGTTACAAAACACTTATAATACAGAACATACAGGTGTCATTCGCAGCAAAGTCACAATCATACGTAAGAAATTGGAACCGCTTCATAGACCGAATTAAAAAGGAAACACCCAACTAAGTTAGTTTCAATGTCATGTCACTATTCACCAACGTGCCGACCCTGGAAACAATCGACATAATTAAAACAAAGCACCATCCGCGAGCAGACATCATCAGCCTAACGGAACACTGCGTAAAAATCACTTACTTCATCTATGGAAGCCAGAGGTACAGACAAATTGAAGGAGAACCCATTGAGCTAGCGATATGGGTGAACCCATTGGTTCACTCCTATCGCTAGCTCTAATTTATTTATGAACGTTCTGGTAGAACGATCAATACAAACGGCTGTCACAAACCAAAGCTAGAAGAACTGGATCAATTTCTACATCTATATGGAGGTCACGAAAAGATAAAGTTTACAATGGAAATAGAAAACAATGGAACACTGCCGTTTTTAGACGTATTAATTTACAAAAAGGGAGAACACACAGTTTATAGTAAAGCTACACACATCAATAGGTTATGGTCAAAACACTAATCACGAGATCCAAATGACTGGCAGACCATCAAAACACGCAGTAAGAAATCAAAACACCTTTATTACAAAACAGATTCATCGAAAAACATATCCAATCGAAGAAAAAACAACAAAAAGAAATAGAGGCGGAACATAATACATAATACTAATAATGAAACTTTATTTCGCATAGCTATACATAACACAGTACAACCTAGTAATACTAATTAAATACTACATACTCCCTTATCAGAATATAAATATGTACATAATTTTCAATCTCAACCTATCATGCAACTTACTCAATACCACATTCTTTTAAAACATGCTCTCTTATCTTTCTCTTAAACGTTTTTAAATTTAATGTTTCTTTCAGTGCACTTGGTAACGAATTATACTGAAGCAATCCTTTAAAAAATAATGTATTTTTGGGCTACTTTAGCTCTTCTGCACTCATGAAAAAGTCCATCTTTCCTCTAGCACCATATTGATGCACTTCACTAAATTTTTTTACAAAACTCTGTAGATATTCAGGTACCATCCCCAATTTAGTTTTGTGTATAAATACCATTACAATCACAGTCAGCATCTTTTCCACACTTATCCAGTTCATCTCCTTCATCATTTCACAATTCTTCTTATACCTATTGCAACCCAGTATTATCCTCATTGCTCTGTTCTATAAAATTTGTGGCTTATTGATATCTTTTGTTTTTCGTCATATACATTACTGTCGCAGTAAACTGATAATGTGGCAACGCTGACAGATTATTTCGTCTTAGAATTTCAAGTTTTTTTGCAATTTATTTTCTAACAGTTCAATTTATCAACCATTATTCCAAGGTAGGTATTTTATTACTTTCGTTTCTTCAATTTTACTTCCACCAATGCATACGTTAACTCTTTTTAATATTTTTGTTTTATTGCGAAATACCATAACTTTAGTTTTTTGAATATTTAATTTCATTATATTAATCTTTAACCTTTCATTGAGATTTTTCAAATCTTCATTTGTCTTTTCCTCCATCTCATTCTGTTCAGTTCCCGATCTGTAGATTACAGCATCATCAGCAAATAAACTGCATTTACTATATTTAATGGATTTCACCATATCGTTTATGTATAAAAAAACAATAATGGCCCGTGAATACTCCCGTGAGGCACACCCCACCGTATCTCTTTCTACAACTTAAGTAGTTTTAAACCAATTATACGCTACTCCTTGTATGCTATACATTTCTAATTTAGCAAGCAACCTTTCTCTATCAACCCTTGTCGATGTTCTGCTTCCAATCATTCAAGACTAACTGAAATGCAGCTTCACAATTATAATTTCTCCTAAACCCAGATGATAATTTGTTAATATATTATTATGTGTTATATACTGCAATAATTGCTCATACATAACTTTTTCAAGTATTTTAGCTTCCGAATCCATGGTATTAACTGGCCTAAATTCCTTCCACTTCTTATTTTTTTTTTAACAGAAATTATTGTCGATATCTTTAGGTTTTCATGTACATAGCTATGTTCCAATGAAGAGTTAATAATCTTTATTAACATATCACTTCATCAAATGCTATTTTAAAAATATCCATAAAGAGCTCATTTTGACTATTTTTATTCAGTACCTGATGAAAAAATTATTTCTTTTCTCTAGTTACAACTGTAAAATTTTCCCATCTATTAACTTTGCTTTAATACATCCCAGAATTACCTTTAGGTATTCTAATTATAATTTCCTCAATAAAATAATCTTTAAATTTGTTAGCTATTTCCTTTTGTTCCCTACAAATACCACCCTCAAAAATAATTTCTTGATAATGGTTTGTTTCTATTGTTGATATATATTCTTCATAGTTTTCCACATTTTTCTAGGCCACTCTTATTTTATCAATTTGTTGCTCAAAAAGCCGTTATATCTGTTACCTACTAGGTACATCATTTCTAATATTTTTATATCTAATCCAATCTTCCTTCTCTCCTGTTAAATCTTTTGTATATGGTATCACGATATTTCATTTCACAAATTATTTCTTTATCAATCCATCTGTTATATTTATTATATAGTTTTATTTCTCTTTTGGCATAACCACATTCATAACTGCAATTAAATTATTATATACACAATCATACCTTTCATCAATGTTCTGGCTTCGAACAAAGAACGTGACAATATGTAAAAAGGTTTAAAATTACCAGAACTGATGACGTTTGGAGAAGTTATAAATTATGTAGGAATAAAGTAGTGGAATTTATTCGTAATAAAAAGAAAAGCCATTATGAAAATGAGGTGGATCGCAACAAACATGAACCTAGAAAAATGTGGAAAACATTAAAAATATAGTCTCAGAAAAGCCTAAAAATATATATAAAAACATTGAACTTGAAAGAGAAGTATATAGCGATAAACAAAGTTTAACGAATACTATATAGAAAGTATTAACAATATATTAGAAACAATTCTCCAACATAATAATGTACATATCGAAAATAACTTTGAAACAAGGATAGTATGCTTTAAATTATTAGATGAAGAGCACTTGAAAAAAATCATTTTATCCTATCAAATAAAGGAAACCTGGATGACATTACTATGGAACTAATAAAATGGTCGTTTGACGCTGGAAAAAATATGTTTCTTAATATTATAAACACTTCACTTGAAATGTTCCAGAAAGACTGAAAATTGCCACCATAGTGCCAGTTTTAAAAATAGCTAGAACTACAAACATGAAACAATTTAGCCACTCAATATAGCACCATCATTTGCCAAGATACTGGAGAAGACTGTATATATCCAATTATTAGAATATGTTACCCAAAACGACATATTAAGTGAATTCCAGTCTGGTTTTAGGCAAAACTACAATTGTGAAACAGCTCTGCAGTATATGTTAAATGAGTGGGAAGAAGCAAGTGATAATATGATTTATTTACTTGATTCCTTGATCTGAAACAGATTATTGATCAAGCTTCAAAAATATGGTATTGGTGGTACAGTATACAAGTGGCTGCAAAATTATTTGTATGATAGAGGCCAAACTGTAAAATGTGAAGATGTTTTCAAGCTTGAAAAATAATAACGGACTTCCTCAGGGAAGCATCTTAGGACCACTTCTCTTTATTCTGTATATAAACGATGCAAAAAATGTTTTGAAATATTGTATCACCTTTTTGGTGATGATACAGTGATATACATATGTGGTAACAATACGCAAGAAGTTAAAGAAATTAAATGAAGATTTAGAGAATATTAGTAAATGGCTGAAAGTAAATAAATTAAAATTAAATGTACAAAACAAAGGGAATAATAATTGGAAAGGATAAATTTGTAAAAAACTCAAACGATGAAAGTATTGCTATAAAAATAGATGCAAAAAGTATTAAGTTAGTAGAAAAATACAATATCTAGGTGTAATAATAGACATAAATTTTAAATTTAATGAACACATCAATTCCACTTGCAAAAAAATAGCTAAAAATATTGGAATGCTATATATATGTGAATGGTACTATTTCTACAGAAACTAGAAAAATTGTATATAATACAATAATATTGCCACATTTCAACTTTCCAGCCACCGTCTTATACCTAGGAAACTCAACAGATATACACAGACTACAAATCATTCAAAATAGGGCAATGAGGGCAATCTTAAAGGTAAACAGAGAGACAAGTAAAAGTGAAATGTAAAAAATATTAAAATAGATTGAAGTCAAAGACATGCTGGATGTCAACGTGCTAATATTTGTACATAAAATTAAACTTTAACTTGTACCAAAATATTTGTGACGTTAAATATCAGAGACTTACACTTAAAAAAACTTTAAAGTACAGGATAAATTTTTATATTTAACTAAACGGGAATAGTCCAAATTGAAAGAACATGCAATATAGACTCTTTTCTTAATGCTATTATAATTATGTTGTAACAATATGTAAAATATTTTAGTTCTGTTTATGTAGCATTTTTTTATAAATAAAGTCATTATTATTAATATTAAAATCACCCAATAATATAAATGTGCCATCCTCATTCTCAATATCATCACTCCATTGTTCAATAAAATTTAAAAACACCACATCTGAACTACTTGGTGAATGATACAAACATACTACTTTAAGTAATTTCCAGTATAATCAACCAACAATTCATTTGTATCTGTAACACCTCACTTCCCTGCGTTTAACATCTGACCTAATATAACACAACTCCCTCTGTTGATCATGTAGTTGAATTTATTCTTACACATTTACAATTTTTTATAAGCTTAGAATCAAGAATATAATTAGTTATATGTGTTACTTACTGTTAAGCACATCATAGCCAGTGGTTTTGTTACTATGAAATGTTCAATTTCATCAAAATCCCACCACACTTTGAGCATTTTGCAATAAATATTTTCTACAAATGTTATTTTATTTTGCTTATTCATACTTTTATCTATTTTACCATTATTGCACTTTAATTATTATAACATATCTCCCATACCATTATAATCTATTTTTTTCCTTCCCTCAAAATGTTTCGAAAATACAGAGCATGTTTTGTCAAATAACGTATGCTCTGTATTTAACTTCAGCTTCTCCACATTTCATACAAGCCAATTTCTTCTTACAATCCTTTCCAAAGTGATAAAACCCTGTACAATTATAGCAACATATGATATTTGTGTTTCCCAAGCTGAAAAAAACTAAAGGAATAACAGACCGGATTAGCAGAATTCTGAAAAAACACAAAAATATACCTTGGAGGTGGAGAAATATGCGATTACCAGTAAAGTAAAACATCACTTCATCTTTAGCACAACATTTTCAATCGACATCACACAATATCCATTTTGATAAGACCAAAACGATAGCATTCGTAGAACATCCAACTACTAAAATAATAGAGAAGCTGTAGAAATCGAAAAACACTCTAATAGTGTTAATACCCGTGACGACATGTAGAGACTGCCTAATACATGGAAATTGGTATTAAACAAAAACCGTCAACCAACAATACACTATAAATAGACCTCTTTGTGGAACCCACAGAAAAACCAGCAAAACGAAAAAAGAAAGTAAGGCAGTGAAAGTAGAGAAAATGAAGATCTGTGAAGATATAATTAACAAGAAATGCACAGCAGACATCAGTTCAATTAAAATAACGTGAAGCAGAACAAGATTATTAGTGACCTTTAGATGGCATATGAGAGTTTGCCGAAAATTCGTCAAATCAATAAAGGTTCTTACATGAATCCTATCAAGACATGAGATCATGGACCCGGAAGAAAAGGAAATACATATAACACTCATGGAAATCTCAAGCACATCTTAATATTTATATAACCAACTCAATACAATTAATTAAATAATGCAATTTTTTTAATGAATTTAATTACAGGTACAAGTTAGAAATAGACCTTTTAAATATGATGTCTAAGTAAAAAAATTATCTCTGCAAAGCTTTGTTAAATTTTTGGACTACTATGGTAATACCTTTGGTTCAGATTCAATTCGGAATGAAAACTATACAAAAGTTATACTTATTTTTTATTAACAAAATGAAAAAAAAAGGATTAGAAACTTTAAAATAGTTGTTTAATGTGTTACTTTGTTAGATTTTTCACATAATCTAATTTACAAGCATAAACAATTTTCATAACCTCTTCAACTTACTTAGACATCACCATTTTAAAGAATCAAACATTAAAAATTAAAAACCAAAAGAAATAAGTAGATATTAATTTTTCAACACATAATTTGTTAACAAAGCACTTATTGGTTTAATACATTCAAAAATAAATACCTACATAAAAAAATAGGTAAAATATAACTAGCTTTATAAAGAAAAAATATAACAGTTAAATTTCTATTCATTAGTACAGTAATAATGTCAACAATAATAAAACCAGCAAGTACACACAATTTCAACATTCAGTTCTATACATAAAATCCACAAACAATTAATTAAAACAATTAGTATCAAATAACATTGTTCTAGTGGTCAGTAAAGATTTAAAAAAAAATTTATGTTAAATACAATTTTGTTCTGCATCGATATTTAGTATTACACATATTACATTTAATGAAGATGCAGTTTTTTTTTATAATTGAAATATATTACCATAAACAATTTGCTTACATACACTCCATACTAATATTTTTGGTTTAAATTAATAAATATTTATAGTTGCTGAAATAGTGTTATTAACAGAATCTTGAGAATTATGGCAATATTTCTATTATTACATATAAACTCAGAAATTTCTATTACTTCATTAATTAATAATTAAGTACAATTAAAATAATTATTTTTCTAAAATTTAAATACTACTTGAATAATACCATAAATATAGCTAACATTGAATTAATACCATTTTTGAACTACTTATGAAAAATTTGTTCTTCAAACAGATCTGTATCAATCCGAACCTAAATTGTAAGTAAAAGAATAAACAAAAATATTTGTTATTTAATAAAATGGAATTGTAATGTAAATGCAAGTGTATCATAAAATATGCAAATGAAATTATGAGCACTAAAACTTTGAAACAAGAATTCTAGTATTCTCCAATTTTTAACAAATGCAATAATGAAATGCTATGAATTTCCTACTAAAGCATAACGTGATAGGAATGTCATTAAAAATAAATGTTTTTATAAACACACATAAAAATATTTGATATTTTAGCCATATCTACAACTTGGTGTTTTCTTTTACCACAAATATATTAAAACTATTTACAATCTAATTGATTTACATTTAGAGGTTTAAAAAGGTTTTACATTAAATCATTATTATTTACAAGTAGATATTCAAATATGAATGGTCGTGTTCACTCTTATAACTAAATTCGAAGTGTTTTATTAGCTATCGATGTGTAAATCTAAAATACTGAGAGCTTAACAACTAATACATAAAGCTACAACTATAAGAAAATTTTTTGCTATTTTCTACGAACTATTTGTGTTGGACTTTCAGGTGGTGAACTACTATGTGTTTCTTGTCTTATAGATCGGCGAGGTACATTTTTTAAACTAGTTGATAATTTTTTCAATGGACGGGGAGATATACTTGTTGATTCAACATTCTGAGAGACATCACAATTGTTGAACCAAACACCTTTTGTGGCATCTGAAGCTATAAAATATACAATAATTCAATAATTAACAAACATATACTAATTCAATTAAAATACTTACCTTTTGGGTGAAATTGTGTATTTTTATTTGTTTTATTTAATATATAAATATTTCAATAGCAGGTACAGCTATCGTCCTGAGTAAAAGTGAATAAATTTGTTAATAAGTATTAATGTCAACAAATTATAAAATATGAAAATGCAAGGAACAAGTGTGCTATAATAATTACATGAATTAAAGCCTACTTAATGAATATATTAATAACTGAATTAAATATTATTAAATAGTTTTGAAAATCACATTCCAGAACATACTCTACGGACGAAAGCAAACGATAAAAACAGCATTAATTAAAAAACAAGTTTAACAAATTTTAATTTTATGTTGGTGCAAAGTTCTCAAAGACTTCATATGAAAGTGATAAAAGTGTTCACAACTAAAAACCTACATAACGTCAATTAAAAGATATAGTCAAAAAAGCTTATTCTTTTTACTGAAGAATTTAGCCGTAATTGCAATAGAAACGTTCAAATATTATGTACAACATAAATAAAAATACACAATTTCCCCAAAAGATATGTATTTTAGTTATAAATGAAAATTGTCAAAATTTGCATTTTCACATACACACCTAAAGACATAGATTTATATTTTTTGTACTGATTTTAAAACTAAAACGCAATGACAATGTGGTGTATACAAATGTTATTCCTTATAAGCTTTCAATATACGCAGACAAAAAAGCTAACGTTATGAGACTATTTGGTTTGTTAGTTCGTACGATTGCGTTTGATGGGCGATCTTGAATGTGAAGATTACTTTTATACATACGATTAGATTCTTCTATAATGCCGTTTTTAGGATAGTTTCAAGTGAACCCTCCGTAACTATGTACAGTCTATTTGATCAACCTAACTTTTACTGTTAAAGTTTCTGCTAATTCCAAATAAGTTAATTGAAAAACAGTTGAACCTGAAACTTTGACAATATCTATAAAACGGAATTCTTTTTAATTGAACGTCAGACATATTTCTGTTGAATATTGAAAGAAAATTAATTCTAGAGTCATTAAGTGCGACGCAGTAAAGAAATCTTAAATAACTGACACATTTTATATTCATTACTGATCAAGTAGACTATGATGTTGACCATGACAACAGAGTAACACGATTTTTAATGAAAAATAAATAAATACATAACAATGTAAAATAAACAGAAGCTAATTATTAATTAAAATGATTTAGTTCAATTTATTTTTTAATAATTGTAATAATTTTTAAGTATGTATTATTTTTGTACCAATTTTACTACACGCACTACAGGAATACATATTTATGTAGCAGAAATCAGAAAAAGTGAGAGTTTCTGGCATAATCCAGCTGAAACAATTGTAAATTACTTCTCAATAGCCGGCACAGTTTTTAATATTAATGTTCAATATTCTTGAATTCCTTCAACCTTCACCTTAACTTAATACGATGATATTTTTAAGCCAATTCATTAGAATATTAACCCTACTTAATAATTTTCTATCCTAAGAAATTGTGAGAATATTTTGACAGTATAGTATAGTTCGTACTTATACGTAAAGTATCATTTTAATCACGTAAATGAGATTTACGCACGAGATTTTTTGTATATTTTATGAAACATGACTCTGTTATGCTACTTTTCAATTCTTAGCGTAACATATAATATCATTAACGATGATATTATATGTGAACCTATAATAAAAGTATTTGAATATACAGATCGTTCATTAGAAGTTGTGGCCAAATTAAAAAGTTGAACATTTAGCATGAGGTTTGCGTTCTCTTCAACAGAAATATTTTTAGACTTCTAATGCTACCAGTTGCCATCTACTTTGTTATTTTTAATGGAACACCCTATATATTTTTGCATTTTTGGATGGGAACCATAGTTTTGAATCTTTTTTATTGAAACTATACCATGCCCATCTATTACGGTTTTTGAGATAAAAATTATTTTACGAAATCTTAACAGCTGGTGGACGTTTGCAAAATGGACTGTAACTCCTATTTGGATTGAAATAAAAAGTTAAAATCCAATTTAAGTTTGTAGTTTAAAATTTATACTTTCAGCCAGTTAGAAATGTAAAAAAATCAATTTTTTTAAATGGACTATCGTATTTTTTGTTATGTAATCGAATTGGCGATAAGATTTGCTACAAAGTGATATGACATGTTGTTAGACCTTAATCAAACTGTTCTAGTTATTTTCAAAAAACGGAAAATTTTAATTCCTTAGCCATTATTTCGAGAATGCTATGAATGGTTGCTATGGATACGAGAAATAATTTTTCAAATTGGGTATTCCATTGAAAATAACAAAGTAGATGGCGACTTCCGGTATAACCGGAAGCACTACACGTCGGAAAATATTTTAGTTCAAGAGAACGCAATCAATTATACCTGATTCTAAGTTTTACGTCCCTGGGTGCTACTGGTTTTGTGAAGTATCAATGCGAAAAGTAGTGTAAAGAAGTGAATTCATTCGAGTAAATCGTAGAGTAAGTTATTAAATAAGTTTTCGTTCATAAACATTAGTCATATTGTATAATAGAAATTTTGATCAAGAATTAAAAGTCAAGTTACAATAGAAAATCCAGAGTTTTGCAGAAATACATGTAGCTCGCTGATGGGAATATTAAAAAAAGAGTTGCTGTTTCAATATAATGTTGAGTGACGACCTAAATGATGTTGCGGGAGAGACATTAATTTTCTTTTAGTAACAATATGGCAACTTTGGTAGTTTACAAAGCAGTACGTGTATGCTCTCACGTTTTTAAAACATTCAATCAATAGTATAGAATTCTAAATTAGTACAGAATAAACTTTTATAGTATGAGGAATACCATCAAACTTTCAGAATTCCGAATTAAGCTTTTTTTCATGATGCAATTTGAGATGTAGTAAAATTTGTTGACCCCCGAAAATTATTGATCTACTTGCCCTCTAAATAAATGTATGTTAGGTTGATTTTAGAGTAAACCATTTTGGCCATGTTTCAATCACATGACGTCTGCCTACATAAAATAGGTAAAATTAAAAAATTTAGAGACTGTTTTCGTTTGCTTGATTTTGCCATAACTTTAGTGATGTAGTTAAGTGTTAATTACGGTTCCATAAGTATTGGATAAAATTACATAAGATATGAAGAATTTTTCAATAATTATTGACCGAAATTGTTTTGTAGTGAATGACAAAACATTTTCAATATAAAGAATTTTATGTCTTTGACAGACTTGGAACTAATACAGCAAACTTAAGTAATAGGTGTATTGTGCGAGTTCATCCTATAATTGGAAAAGTAAAATAGAAGTTACATTAAGATTCTGTCTTACATAAAGTTTAATAAATTGAAAAATTAATACAGGAACTTGGTATTTGGAAGAACATTAGTAAAGGTATGAACATAAAATACTAAATTATTGAATGAACAATGCTGTGAAATTTAGAAACCTTACGTTACAGTTAAAAATTAAGCAAGATTAAGTCACAATTTAGACTTATGAGTACTGTGCTGTTGAGGTACATTAATATTTATAGCATAACTAATTCAGTCAATTAAAAGCGTATACAAAGTAAACTTCTTTTTCATGTGGTTGCTTTTAAACAAAATAAAGGCACTCATTCAGTGTTGCGAAAGACAATTGTGTACTTTGTTATGGCCTCAAGGGGTACAGGAAGAATTACACGCTATAGGATATTTAGTGCGTCCTAATTTGGTTTAAAACAAAAAAAGTATTTACTGGATTTGGACATTTCTTAAAAGTAAGGAATTGTTACTGATTAAAGATTGTTATAGTATTTTGATGATGAATATAGAAATGGTTTAGCCTTTTTTCTTGTTGCAACATTTTAATCCCTAATTTCTACGCCAATGGAGTAAATTAGATTTTTTCATTAAAATACGAAACCTGCTTAGGCAGGTTATTGACTTTGACACCCTGTATCTCAAAAACGAAGCACTATTGGATTTACGTTTATATGAAGGTTTTGTGTTAAAATGATTAGATCTACCATTTCCTGAAGTTACGTGTATTTTTCACATTTTGATGTTGTTTCCCACATACTACAGAATAATAACAACCTGCCTAACAAGTGTGTAATAAATACCTAAAAATGCAAATATCTCAGAAACTGTTAAAGTTATCGATTTAGACAAAGTATACCTTTTTTATTTGAAAAACATCACGGTTTCGTATTTTAATAAAAAAATCCAATTTACTCCATTGGCGTAGAAATTAGGAACAAAAGGTTGCTCTACCCCTTGCGTTCTACGCCACTGTACATAATAAAAACGTATTAAGTTAAAACCAATGTACCATATACCTCTATTTATTATACCAAGAATGAGAAAAAGGTACCTCTATTTATTATACCAAGAATGAGAAAAATACCTTTTTTCATTTTTGAAATATTTCAAAAATTAATATTTTTTTTGGACACCCCATGTCTTTTTTATTATCAATATTTTATTAAAGCAAGTTGCGTCAGATTGTAATATTTTGAGGCCGAAAATCTTACATTTCACTTTGGACAATTACTTACGGATATAATATCGGGTGAAATAATTTATTGTCACCAGGGATTTGAACTATCGGTTCTCGCCTTAGTTCCATGTAAATGTATTTTGTAAATCTGTTAGTCAGTTATTTAAAAGCTTAAAGCCATTTTGGGATTGCTGTATTTGATTTTCGAGTAAGAGGTACAACGAGGGACCGTCTCCCGTCGGAAGAGGTAAATTATTTGTTTTAACTATTTACTTTATAGTGAATTTATAAAATTAAGATTCTGCTTGTAAAAATATCTAAATATAGCGGATAGGCACAATTTGTTCCGTAAGGATAGTTGTGTATAACAGTTTGTCAAGCTAGTATGATAGATAATGAAAATCTTTCATGCGTGTAATGAACGATTTATTGTTATTTTCTTGTATTGATCTGACCGTAAATTGTATCCAAAATTTCAAGTTATAAAATTGTTAACTTTCAAGCGACCAGAACTAATCCTCGTACTTGCGAGATTTAATAAGCAATTCAATACTAAAATAACATTAGGTTTAGTAGAAGTCGATCTTACACGATTAATTCCCTTTAAAAGATTATTACCTATATTTCCCATTATAAATTCACGGCATTTTGCGTTTGAATTGAGGCTGGTGTAAATGCCGTATTATGATCTAATTTTATTAGCTCAATAATTTGTGGTGTACTGAATTTGAAGCATTATTTCTAATCTCATACCTGGCCATAGTGAAAGCATTCATTATGAGAGAATTTGAAATTTGAAAAGATAAGGATAATACGATCCTAGTCAAGGTTAGATTTGTTTACCGAATGTTGTTTGTTTCGAGAGAGATCCCATGGTAATTTCATGAATGTAACTGATACGATTTTTAATAAAAGCTTTTGTTTAACGTAATTAATTAAGGGAGTTTTCAATAGAGTTTGATCAGCTTTGCGTTTGTTTTTTTATTAGTTAGATTATGATAAAAAGTTCCAATAGATAATCAGTTTTGTTCGCGAGTGTTTAACCTTCTAATCTAAATATGTATGATCAGTTTATGATTGCCTATTGCAAACATTAAATTTTATATGCAGAGAGAACAAAGGTCTATTTTATATACGAGCGGTACTTCATTAAAATTAAGGAAGCATACTCACTAATGTTTGTACTATATACTACATTTAACAATTCTGTGCCATACTCTATGAAGTTATTTGGTACTGATGCAAAACATTAAGTAGCGTTGATAATGACTTGAAACTTTTGTATTTCAAAAATAAATTTACTGAGCTTTTTTAAACAAACATTAACGTACTGTTTGAAAGTTAAAGTGAATAACACGAATTTTGTATTTGAGATTGAGTTAGTAATGCACTGAATGAGCACTTATCTTGTTTTCTATGGTCATTCAGAATTTTCAACATTTACATCGTCTTATGCATGTGTGTGAAAGTACAAACTTTGAGCAACATTTCCTATATTTTACATCTTACACCCACGGTCTTCGGCGAGTAAAGTTGCCGACCGCCTTATTTTAATAAGCCTATGATACACCTAGTATGGATTGAACGTGTAACAAAATATGAAAATTTAATAATTTAAAAGGATTGAATCAAATATAACACTGATCCAGCAGTGCAGCAATACAATACTAATGCAAACTAAACGAAACAAAACGACCGTTAGAAATCTTCTATGTATTAAATTTTACAATTGCTTAAAACCAAAATAAATTTAAATTGAAATGGAAATTGAACATTTGTTTTATTACACTTAAATTTATAGCTAATTGTTAATTACCCTCTAGATACAGAGGAGACCCAGTCTTACCTCTAAACTTTTGATCCGATTTTTGCCCAACCTTATGTGAGTGGCCATGGGAATCTAATAAAGCTGCTGCTAACATCGATGTATTAGACGTACACGAAGTTCCATCGCTACCATCACTGGTACTCACACTGGCGCTACAAAACGGACTAGGCATTGCAATTGGACTATACACCCTTGATATAAAATCCTCATATGTTGTAGTGTCTTTATGTTTTGTTATTACAGTTTCCAATGATCGTGCTCTTTCCTCGTAACTGGATTAAAACAAATGTGCGTAACTTACATTAAAAAATAATTATAATACTAACTATTGTTGATAAAAAGGTAAGGTAGTTCTTTTAGCTCGACTAGCACAAATAACAGCAGCTCTTACTAATCCTGCCAATATATTGTTTTCCACAATTGCTTCGCTAAATAAAATACCAAAATAAGGAACCTACAAAACATGATTCAATGTGTGTGGTTAACTCAAAAGCTGTGCTTACTTCTGGTTTACAATTTATAGTAATTCTATTAAGATTATTTCCTAAAGGATAGATGGTAATAAGTATATCACAGAATTCTGTGGGAATAATATCACGTCGATACTCCCTGTTATGCTCTGACCAAACAATATGAACTTCGTCATTTCCTAAATGTCTGGTCTGTAAAATATTCCAAGTAACAAAGGTCTTATAAACTTTATGAATTTACCTTATTTAAAACAGCTTCAGTTGTATCACCTGGCATTCTAGTAGCAACATGAAAAATTCCTTCCAGAAAACTAGTTGCTACATAAGGTGCAGTCAATCCATTTGAACCTTGCCTTTGCAGTCCACCCAAAAACCTGTATGACCTTCTAATTCCACTTCCCAAGCTAATGCTGCTAAAAACTGTTCGTACTCCACGCTACCTCCTTGATTAGATAAAATAGAATTTTTATCCTCCTGGCCAGGTGCAACATATATTACCGCAACCTAAATTTAAAAAAATAAAAATACTATTTAGCAATTTATGTAATTTACTTTATGAGTCTCCCTACATCTTTGTGTATCAAGATTTCGAAGCTCTCTTAACAAACGTTCTGTTTTACTTAGTAATTGAAGGTGTTTACGCCTTTCCCACCCTGCTAAACCAAGCTGAGAAAATAAAAGACGACATTGTTGAAATGCTGTTTGCTCTACTATTCCTGCTGGTGCTGTAAAAATGTTTGGTCTATTAAATATTAACCGTCTATACAATATTAAACATAATTCAGTATTTAAAATTTTAAATTAGTGATTCCGTGTAATTATTATTTAACAAAATAATGCTAAATATATTCGAAATGAATTTTACCTTGCTGAACTGAAGTAATTTCATACCCCTGTCTTATTCTCATGTTCTGTCTGTTTGGTCTAATCGCAGGTTGCCCCATCATTACTTCAGTAAATTGAGTTATTCGGCTTTGTTCTAATTCAATGTTTCGTTGACTTATAACATTAGCTATAGCTTCTTGTTCTAATTCGGATGATATCAAAGAATTAGAGGGTTCATTAAGTTTGTGATCAAAATTTTCCAAACATTCTGGACTAGTATACCCTAAATATTGCAATAACTAAAAAAATAATGGTTCAAGTAGTGTGAAATGCCTCTAAGTTAACTTACGTCATCTAATTGATCAAGATCAGGTGCTGCATTAGTAGTATCAGGTAATACATTTGGAGGGCGATGACGCATTGCTCGTTGAGGAAAATGAGGTTGCATATGATTACCAATAATTAGACTTTCTGGTTGTATGTAACTCAAAGGACCCCATTTTGATATAGATGAATTGGTTTTAGAAAAATCTCCACTTTCATATTCATCTTCTGATATGTCACATGTGTCAGGACTGCAATATAATATCGACGCGTCCCAGCATGCTTTCCCCGACAAATCTCGTAATAATACTCGAACTTGTTTATCTGCAGTTGAAAGTCCCGCAGTTACACCTCCACCGGGTAAATCTAACGAAGGTAATTCTATTAAACTTGATATTACGTTAGGAGTTAACACAAACAACTAAAAAAATCCGTGAATGCATTTGAATTTCACCTAGAATTAACAAACCTGAATATTTGGAGCAGTGAATATATTTGCAGAAAGCTCGTCTGATATAAGGTTTGGGACATCATCATGTTCAACTACTAATGAACTTAAGCGAGGAGCACCAATTGCCATAGGAAAATGGCCCAAATGAGTTACTAAATGATTCAAAACTGATTTAGCACATAATAAAATAGCCTCCTGACATTGGTAGTTTTTTGAAGGTGAAGAAGATGGCGAATATTTATCGAGATTATCCAAAAGAATATTAGGATCAAAATCATCATTCAAACTTGGTTGTGTTAAACCACTTTTGTTTTCTGAAGATGTTTGTCCCGTAATGATTTTATGTAAAACAGTAAAAACTAAAAGTAATAAACATGTTCCACCTTTTGTTTCTGTATATTCTGAGATTTCTAGAAGTCTTGACGGTTCTAATTTCATGCACCACTCTCCTAAGCACAAAAGCAGTGCGGTACCTAGTGCTTTATCATTTTCTCCTGCAGTAGAACCCAAAGGAGCATGAAGAAAGAGAGCGGAACATAAAGTTGTAATAACTGCATCACCTAGACGCGGATATTGTGTCCATATTATAGGTGCATGATCACACAGAAGAAACAAAATATTACTTGCAAGTTGTGCAATTACTTTATTATTAAACTAAAAATGTAACCTTTATAAATCATACATTATTGAATAGAAGTTACCTTTAGAGCTAGTAGAATGACATTAAGAGCTTCAGACACCTTAACATGAAATGTTTGATTTGTCAGTTCTTTATACACAAACATTCCCAGAGCTGAAAGAGATATGCAACGAGCCATGCCTGTAGGTTCTCTTCTCCTGCTCTCAATAAAATTGTAACTACATGCTCCTAAAGTAAAAAATTATTAAATTAGACAAATTTCAAATTAGTTAAAAGCAAAATAAAAGCTACTTAAAATAAGAGATTCATCAAGCATTTTAATGAATAATTTGTATTTTTGCTGAGAGGCTCCAAGAACATGTTTTATAAGGCTACCCAAATTTTAGGCTACTGTGGTTATTAAACAAATTTCATGTGCAAGTAAACTTTATGTTACTGATGTGAGTGTAAAGAAAACTTCTAGATCCTTAGAGCACATATTTAAGGGAATGTACCGTAGTCGTATATAAATGTTATGGGGTAGTTTATTGATAAAAAACGTTGATATCACGGATAAATATGGTAGGTACATTATTATACATGTCAAGGTAAGATAAATCTCTAATAGTTACAGGAGAGTAAACGCTGGAATTTTCCTGAATACATCAACAATAGATTCGAGACTAGTCAATGAGTTTTTATAGGTGACAGTGCAAGGGATTCTAGATGAACCTCTTAAAGTGTTAATATGTTTCCCAAATTTTTTAGGATCGGCAGAGACTGAATTTTGTATTTTAATGGTATGTTTCCTATAAGCAGCTTTAATTTGATGATTATTTAATATATCAAAATGTTTCCAATATATATTTTTTTTTTTGATGACATTTATATAAGGGTATATATGTATCAAAATTTGATATGAAATCTTATAGAAATTTTCACACACAGTATCAGCATGTATAAATTGCTTTAAAAACACCAATCTATGCTTAAAATTGAATTATATAAATTAACATAATCTTGAAGTTGTAGCGTTTATTTTTATTATTAGTTGAAAATCAGTCAATGTTAAAATGACGAGAGATTTTAAATTAAGACCCACACATGTAAGTAAAAATTATAAAATATAATCAAAACCTAGCACAAGATTACATCTTTATAGTAGACAATTGTAAATTTTCAATTCGGGACTTAAATGGTGCATGGAAGGAGCACATTTTAAAATTATTTTTTAGTGTACAGAGTATCCCATTCCCGGCACTTTTGCGTGATATCTCCCATTTTTTTAAAAATAGAGGGTTGTGATTTTCGCGACAGTGTGCTACTTTTTTATGAAATTAAAGATGGCGTCAGCAGAATTTTGATAGTCCTTTTGGTTTCTGAGATATAGGGTGAAGTTGGAAAACTATCACTTTAAACTTATTGGAACGTATTCCTATATATTTTTTAATAGAACACCCTGTATATTATTTATTACATTTATTAGGCATTAGACTTTCCTAAAATATATTGTATACAATTATTTTCAAAAACAAGCTCAGAATTTAAGATTTTCTAAAATTTCTGTTGCGTCCAATTAGTAAGTAGCTATGGCTCATTTGTTTGGAACAGAAAAGCAAAATATTAAATATATTCTATATTTAATTTATTGTTTTACAATACTGGCGGTTTATGAAAATAATGACAAGTATGATATGTTGGTTTGTTTTATACAATCTAATGAAAATCTCCAAGAAGCTTCGGAATTATATTAACAAAGGTAACGTATTTTGAGCGCGATGGTTAGGATAATATCTAAGGAATTGTTTTTGTTCACATTAGATATGCAGAGAGACGGCAACCTTTCCTAAACTTATTTGCCCGCCCTAAATCAAATTTAGTAGAACACGGATCATTTATCAAGCCCCGTCCTAAGGAATACACCAAACAAGATAGAGAAAAAAATAAAAGTATTGGGTTATGCATAAACCACATTTTCATCTTCTTGCAAGCAAATAGAGGAAGCGACTAGTGTATCCAAGTCTGATGCTCAAGGCATTTTAAAGAAATATAAGTATCACTCCTATAAATTCCACATAGTTCAATATTTACACCCCAGTAATGCCGAGCGCCGAATGTTGTTTTGCCAATGGTATTTACGACAAATGCATACTGATGGATCTTGTGGCAGACTAGTTATCTGGTCCTATGAATCTTATTTTTCACGTACGGGAATTTAATCGTCATAACACAAGAAATTGATCCGCAGAGAATAACCATTTAATTTTTGATAGGTCACAACAAGGACGCTTTGGGGTTGGGGCCTTGTGTTTCATTTTTGGAAGACGCATAGATTACAGAATTTATGAAGGAGGTCTTACAGCGCTTCGGTACGTAGAAATCCTTGAGGAAGTTATTCCAGAACCGATAAAAAATATGTTCCACTGATCTTTTATAATGGCGTTTATCTTCAACAAGACGGTGCCCCAAGCCACAACTCTGCGCTTTTTGGATTTTTTCTTATGGGGTTTCATGCACAATAAAATCTATAAAACACAATATCAGTCTGTAATGGAGCTTTGTACAACTATCGATTTAACTTGCCGAAATTTGCAGAGAAGACCTATGATTCTTTTTAACACTATTAAAAGAATAACGAAATTGTGCCAATTTTTCATAAGGGAAAATGCCCGTCATTTTGAAAATCACCTTTAACTAACTTTTTTTTTGTCAAAATTCTGTTTCTCTTTTGTTTTCTCTCACATAAGTTTCGATTAGTATAATTATTGTTTTGATTTGAGTAAAATTCAATAATTTTATCATAATTAAGTTAAAATGCTGTAATACATTAATAAATTAAAAAAAATATCTTTTGAATTAAGTTTGACAGTATAATAAAGTACCGGGTGTCTACTTATGTTTTCCCCCATTTTAACTGCCTATAACTTCTAAACGGTTCAGGATAGAAATGCGGTTTTCACTGAAATGTTTCATTTTAGTACAAGTTTTGTTTGAATGGATTGAATTTTTTCTATCGATTTCGATTACGACAAAACAAAAATGGGGATTTTTGACAATTTTTTGTTGACTTTTTTAATAGAACAACCCAGTATATTTTTTTGTAGTTTGGAAGAACTGACCTTCACCTATCCAGCGATGCATATAAAAATGATGTCTTGTAGCACGATATTTTGTTTCGATTTTGTGCGAATATTTTGAAGCTTTTACAGAAAGCAACGGCCCAGAAGCCTTTTTGCTGATTTTCCTGGTTGACGCTACGAAAGGCAGGCGAGTTTGTACTTGTTTTGAACATTACTATGAGTACTAGCCTTCAATTTTGTGATAATTAAACCCTTATTTTTTATTTTAAACAAACTGGCGCCCTACACGCAAAACACCCCCATATCCATCCCCTTAACTGTTACACCAGATTCTACTGCCATTTTTACCCGTAACCTATTTAATAATAAATAACATAAATTAGATAATTATAGATCTCTTGTTCACAGAACTTTATGTAGAATACAAATTTAATAGAACAAAAGAAGTATAACAGAGTAGAAGAAGAAAAAAGTATCCCACAGATCAAATTTGAAAAATTACAAACTGAGATACACAATATAAAGTACCATTAAAAAGAAATAATATGAACACCTTTGACCTTATGAACAAAACAAACAACGTTTTGAAATCAGGTGTTAACTTAACGCCATTCCCTTGCGGGGTAGGCAAAATAATCCCTGCCTCAATGTGACCAAACCAACGTAATGTACTACGTTTTATATTTATCCATCATCGTCTTTTCCTCACCACACTCCGTCATTATGCATTCATTTTTTATCTTGCCCCTTCTCGTTTTACCACATGCGCTTCTCAGGAATCTCATACCCACGGCATTTATTTTTCTTTCGTGCTTTTTTTGACATATCCATGTCTCACTTCCATACAGTACTGACGGAACGAATACGCTATTATAGATTGTTCGTTTCGCAGCTAGGCTCATGCTTTCATTTCTCATTATCGTCCACATACTTCCAATCACTTTCCTTCCAGCATTGACCCTTCGTCCAATCTCGCCCTCCATTGTACCATCTGCAGTAAACATTCTACCGAGATATACCAGCTCGTCCACTTGCTCCACAATTTCATCTTGCAGAGTAAATACTCTACTCTCCTTTCCACCTTCCCGATTGAACACCACAATCTTAGTTTTGTTCACGTTTACCTTTAGGTCCATGCACTCCCAGACTGTATCAAACTTCCTCATACAGTTACGTCACCAACCATTATACCATTTGTATCGGTACATGATTGTCTAACACATTTATCCATGTATACATTGAACAACCACGGTGACATCACACAGCCTTGTCGTACTCCTTGCTCAATATTAAAGTATTCACTCACACCTCCTCTCATCCTAACACATGCCCAACTATCGTACTGCCCTTATTCCATTTATTAGACCTTTATTTACGCCATCTTCATTTAATATTTCCCACAGCTTCTCCCTATTCACTTTTTACCTTTAAACAGTTTTCGATCACCTGCTGTAGAGCAACCATCTGATCGACACATCCTCTCCCTGGCATGAAGCCACCTTGCATATCCCAAATCTTAGTTTGTGTAGTTTCTCGTACTCTATCAATCAGTATTCTTCCAAATACTTTACCAGGCACGCTGAGCAAACTTATTCCTCTGTAGTTCTTACAATCACCCTTGTTCCCCTTGCCCTTATACAGTGGTACAATGATCGCGCTCTTCCAATCCCTCGGCATTTTTCCACACATAATGCACACATTTAATAATTCACATAATCTTCGTATAAGCTTTGCACCACCATACTTTAGCATTTCACCGGTGATTTCATCTACGCCTGCTCCCTTGCCGTTTTTCAACTTCCTTACCGTTTACTCTACCTCATTTATTCCAATATCCTTCTCAGTTTCATTCCTCATTCCTTCTATATTCTCCTTATTTAACCCTTCAGTCCTTTAATTCCGTTTTTCCCTAGACCTTAAAAATAATGCTTTACCTCTTGCATATAATTTCTCTCACAATTAATATTGCACTGATATATGTAATTAATTTTTTATGTGGTTAGGCATTTTTATGATGGTGGTCTATGACTTGGTTTTGGATGTTTTTCTAAACAGTATTTAATATTTGATATATTAAAGATCTAGTTACTAATGTGCTCAGCGACTGATTTTACACGCATCAACTCCTCGTTAATTTAACCAGACATTGATGCTGAGGGTCCGCATTTCTAGTATATATTTGATCTGAATCCAAGTGTTTGAGTGCCTCTATAAAGTGGCAGCTACAAATTTTATTTTAGTATCATTTCTCTGAACATAACTGGCGTTGTAGTAAGACCAAAAAAATCAGATATTCCATCAAACCTTAAAATGAGAATGATTATATCCTCCCGGATAGTAGGATGTGTCTGAAGTATAATATCCGTCATCTGTTTGCTTCTGTTTTAATCTTGTGCTTTAATTATTTAAACATATCATACTCAAATGCACAAACATTCGATATATTACCTGTGTATCCTGAAAGATCCATTCTGGAATGTTTGTTTTTGGTAATTTGGCAAACCTTCTGCGAGATACTGGAAACGTTCAACTACCTAGAATAGACTAAGGCACGAAATGAAGCAAATGTTGTGAGTGTTTTGGCTGCTGTTAAAGTTGACCCTTATGTTAGTATACGAGAGCGATCCAGAAACATGAATTTAATCACTTGGAATATCTAGTAGATATTAAAAGAGAACAACCACTGCCACTGGATGCAGGGTATGATTCAAGAAAATCCAAATTTCAAGTCATTGATACTATGCACAGATGAAGCCTCATTTAGCAGCAATGGAGGAGTCAATATCCACAATATGCATTACTGTGCAGTAAGTAATCCGCACTGGATATGAGAAGTCCAAAACTAAGGTCGGTGAAGTGTTTATGTTTGGTGCGGTATTGTTTATAGATTTTGGGACCGCACATACTTAGAATGTGGTTTCAGCACGACGGTTGTCCGGCTCATTATTCTCAAAATGTTACGACGTTTTTAAGACTTTCCAGACAGTAGAACGTTCATGACCTAATTCACTGCTTGCACGCGAATTGGTTTGTGCCGTCTAGATGCAAAGCTGAAATCGTTTGGGAGCGCCCTGTATTAAATTTCTCTAAATCTATTACTAGACCCATAATACCCTATATCAAAATTAAATGTTGATGACTTTTTAACCACACTGTAAAAAAATATTTGTAAAATGTGCTCCTTTTATGTACCAATAAACTTCTACATGAAGGCTTACAATTGTCCTGTAACGGAAATGCAATCTTTTGACCCCACATTGATGGACCCTATATATAATGGTGAAGCAGAATTTAATAGCAATTAATATTTGCACATAAATAAAATAAAAATGCATGCTTACCTTAATATCAGGACAAGGGATAACATGTATACTAGGTTCAGGCTGTAACACAGATATTTGACTTAAATTGTCAGGATAACTTATTAAACTAGATAATATTGAAACGGCCTCAGTGCGAGGTGTAGCTGTAGAAATATCGCTAGAGTTTAAAACGTTATTACATGCTTGGATTAGATCAAGTAGTAAAAGAGAAGAGCCTGGTAACTGCAAAGAAAGAAATCTCGGTCCAAGATACCTAAGAACAGTGTTCAATGATGATTTCGAACTCCCACACAATGCTAAAAAAAACTGTTAAAACAATATTGAGATCTTTAATTAGAATCACCTGTATGTAGAGCCCTGTAAAAATGTGGTAGATAAGTTCTATGTTGTGAATCACAATTTAATGTAATAGTACATAGTAATCTAAGAGCAGAAAGTTTTCCTGGTTCATAAGAATTTGGTAAATTAAGTGCTTCAAAACACCATGGTAATATAAGAGTCAATGGAGGTACTAACTCAGGTGGTGCAGGTGTACTTTGATTATCGGAAGAAACCCCTTGATTTTTTTTAATCTTAATAAGCGTGTCGATCAATTTCACAAAATAATCAAATACTTGAGCATGTAATTTTGGATCAGCTATTTGATTTATATCACCTAAGGCACCTAACATTCTTTTCCATAAAACAACAGCCACATCTGGCAACCATCCTCGTACTGTACCACCACAAACAACTCCTCGGTGTTCGCCAGACACTTCCTGCATATTATTTTCTGCCGCTAAAACGTCTAGCTGAATTGGCGAATCTTTGATAGAAGTACTCTCAAGACCACTAGATGGTGCAGGGCTGGGTGATCTCGTTCTGTCTACTGACTCTACATCTGGCTGACGTAAAGTATCAAGTGACTGTGAACGTTTTATGCGAGTCTAAAATAATGTATAATTAAAACTTAATAATTGATATAGGCCCATCTTACATGTCGTCTTTGGGAAAGCTTTCTTTTAACTGCTAAATTTGTTTCACTTAAACTTTTTGTTAACCCAGGCCTTAATCGCTTAATTAAAATATGTCCATCTGTAGCAGTAGAATCTTGACGACACACTGGATGGTGACCAGAATCACTCACACCGCACGGAGTACTGCTCTCCGGTCTACCAATACTTCGTCGCGTTCTTCTTGATTTTTGATCAGATAAACGATCTAAAGGTAAATCTGATAAGTCTAAGTTATACACGTGCCTTGCTAGTACACGAGTTAATGTATCAAGTGTTTTCTATTAAAAAAATGTTAAATAATTTTGACTTAAATGGGTTACAATAACTTACGGCCCACTCTTTAATTAATTCTTCCCATCTCGTAAGTGAAGTAAGAACCTGTACAAAACGATCCCATAATTCCCTCGATATCATTACGTTTAGATTAGCTTTTATCCATGTCACTATTAATGTTTGAAAAATCGCAGGTGCTAATTTTCCGCCTAGAGTCTGAGCCTTCTTTTTTAAAGGAACCTCAGTTAATACCAGGGAAGTAATTTGTAATAGTACTAATAGTAACTGTTCCCTAAAACATATTAAATATGAGAAAAAATTAATGAACCAACACATCAAATCAATATATTGAATCAAAAATGTTATTTTAAAAACTAGCCACCTTCATTTTACACTCATTAATAAATAAAATTTTTTTAAAATCCAACTTTTAAGCACTAGATTTAAATCAGTTTCTCAATTTTTATCAGCGCCCAACCAAATACCTTGCACTTGCACATTAGGAATATTTGCTATTTATACAGACTACGTAATGCAAACCATTACTCTTCCGAGAAGAGCGCAAAATATCCAAAATTGTTTAAAAACAGTAGTATTTACAGTAATATGACTGAAGTATTTATTGTAAATTAAACTACATTCGATGCCATTATGTTTAAAATATAACATCGTTCATATGACCTTCCGTGGATTCATTAGCAGGAGACCAAATTTGTGTTGACTTTTAGTACTAAATTTTGAAAACTTTTCTAGCCCTCGATTGTTTCTGGTTTATTGTCGTAGACCAAAGATTTAACGTTGTCACAGACAAAAGCCTATGAGAGTTAAATAAGATGATTTTGATAGGCAATTGATGTCACCTCTACTCGAAATTACTTTGTGATCAGCGGATGCAGCATAAAAGAAAACTAGTATAAACTGCATTATACTACATTCGGGAAAGTGGTGTAACACGAATTATATCACTTTAGGGGTTTATACTTGCTTCTTCGAATATGCATACAAAAAAAGTTAAACATATATCAGACAACGCAATTATAGGTTACCCGGATAGTTCACAGAATTTAAACCACTGAACCCTTTTTGTGGAATTGCAATTTATCAAAATACTTTCTTTGTCTTTTTCAGATCCTCTTGTTTTGAGCATATTGGTTCAGCTTTATCGTACAAAGGAAACGACTGTGATAATGGATATGGAGACTTACAACAGTAAGATCCAACAAATACTAGACAGAGGCGAATACAAACAAATACCAAAAGACCTCACACCGATCGAAACACGAATACACCAGACGCTGGCAAAACACAAGGGGGGTTCTTTGATTACTAGAGAAATAAACTCTCCCCACCCTACTGAAAAACCTCAGCATCTCTACCAAAGAAGGAATTCGCGACCAATTATGAGCTCGAGTAATTCTCCTCTTACACATTATCCGCTAGGCATCATCACTTCGTGGAAACCATCAGAAACTTCCATCCCAACCACGAAGAAATATTGGTACGCTTCGACATCATGAGCCTATTCACAAATGTGCCCAATGACAAGGCATTAACTATCATAAGGGACAGACTGGAAAAAGATGAAAAATAAAATGAACGGACACCACAGCTCTTGGTAAACACAATAATTGACCTTCTGAAATAGAAGAACATATTTCTAAGTAGAAGCCAAATTCTACCAACAAAGTTTGGTGTGGCGATGGGTTTCCCACTATCACCCATAGTGAGTAATATATAGACTTTGAAGACCAAGCGACATCCAAATTCACGGAAAAATCAAGGATGTGGCTTAGATGCGTAGAGGATACCTTCGTAGTTTGGCAACACGGCAAGCATAAGCTGAATGCATTCCTAAATCATCTAAATAGCCGAGCACCTTCCATAAAATTCACAATGAAATGGAGTCGGAACAGCAACTGCCATTCCTGAATGTACCTGTACACAAGAATGACACTTTCACGACAAGTGTATATAGGAATCCCACCCACACGGGGAGGTACCTACACTACAACTCCAATCATCACAAAAGCGTGAAGTTAGGCGTGGAAAGATGCTTGTACGACAGAGCTGAAACAACACGCTCTAAACAGTACGACCTGAAAAAAAAATATATCGCTAAAGCAACTAAAGAAAATGGCTACCCCGATCTAACATCTAACCTAAACAGGAAAAGGGTAACCGAAAAAGAAGAAACTAAATATACGGCGGTAATACCATATATACCACGTACCTCGGACAAAATACGAAGGATAGACAGCAAATATAGGATACGCATTGCCTTCAAATCGATAATAACGCTCAGAACATACTAACCAAAACTAAACCACACAACGAAGACCAGAATTCCAGAAATAGTGTATACAACCTACCACGCAAATGCGGCAGATCTTACATAAGAGATGGCAATATACCACTCAAATTGAGAACTGAGGAACGCAATAACAACATTCGCAAAGGCGAAACAGGAGGATCAAGAATCGCTGAACGTGTATGGAACGAAGACCATCGAATTCAATGGGATAACATAGAGATAGTGACGAAGCACGAGAATGCAACTCGCCGAAAACTATAAAAATATATATTGGATTATTCAGTGGCTCTGCGGGTTAAGGTATCAGACTTGTAAGTGAAAGGTACCAACATCGAATCTGAGAGTAGTCAAGTGCTTGAAAAAATTCATAGTAAATGAATTCAACTCAAGTGTGAAATCAGTCCTCAAAACTAAGCCTAACAACGGAAGCAAAGTCCGCTTCCGAAACGTCGCGCTACAAAAGCAAAAACTTTTAAAATTTTAATAGTTTTCATTTATTTTATTTCTTCAGTAGAGAAATGCATTTTCTTTGCACTTTGCATTTATTTGCACAAATCTGGTTTAATACACATTGATGTATAAAAATGTAAATTTTCACGATTATAACAATCACAATTGGGTATTAAATTGAGTATTTTCTATTTATCTTTTATATACATTTAAATATTTCAATAACAATTATAGTGATCGTCCTCAGTAACTGATAATAGCTTTAAAATTGATTAAGATGTCAAAACAAATTTATGAAATATAAAAATGCAAATATAAGTTTTTTATTTTCTCGTGGAAGTGTACAGTACTCGTTTTCGCGCACAAAGGAACGGCCCAGTTGTAATTAACTGGAACAATTCAGTGTTATAATATTAGAAATTAGAAGTTTTCGTTGTGAGTTTACAGAACAAATTCCAATTAAGGATTGTAAGATAAAAGTGTAAGTATGTAATTTTATGAAAAGCTCGCAATAAATAAGACAAAAAGAAGACATTTTCATTACAAATGTGAAGTTTTGCATTTAAACTTGGCGTGCTCAACGACAAAATTCAACACGCATTACATAGGCTACATGCCAAGAGCCTGGATAGATGTAATATATGGATACAAACTACACTCTACATTTCGATTGGGATAACACGACGATTTGATAGTATTCGCGTGGTGGTGGAAGATTTGGCTTCGAATATGTTAAAGATATTGGTTCTTCAATAAAGACTTTTTTAGAAAAGCTGTTTACCTAAACTACCGACACACATACTTAACTGCTTTCCCATGTAGTATTTTTCCAGCAGGAAATCTCCAATCTTTCATTGTATCTTTTGCATCTCCATCACACTATCCATAAACAGAATGAATATCTACACTCTTGATTTGAATTTGTAATCATTAAATTTAGGCAAAAAACAACAAAAAATGAACAAATACAATTGCTCAAATTGCTCAATATCACACTAAGCCTGTCTTGCTAAAAAAATAAGCTTGCTTACTTTATTTGAATAAAATTCGCAAAAATCTTTTGTTAGTGTAATAAAAATAGAAAATCGCAATTGTTACCGCGAAAGAAAAGGTAATTAATAGGTTTTAATAACTTGTCAATAAGTCGCAATTTGATTGTGTTTTTTGGGATGTTTTATTTAATGTATTTTATATATCTTTATTGTAACTTTAAATGTATGTAATTAAGGGTTGAAAAGGAAAAGAAAACACATGTTGGGGCAGAAAAACAAGTGTTCTCTCATGTAACTCGAAACTGCCGCACTCAAAAAGACCGTTAACAATACTTTAGAATTTTTATACATACGGAATTGGTAAGATGTCGCCGGTTGGCAATTAATTACATTGGCACATACGGGAAAATCAACAGACGACTCTGAAAATGTTGAAATTCGAGACCTATAGGGTTTGCTACGGACGAATGAATATTTTAAAAATTAACATTTCTTTTAATAATAAATATGAAAATATTCGCATGTAATATTTCTTGTTTTTTTATTTAACTTTTAAAAACGAAAGTAAACGAGTAGTTGGAGTTAGAGATTCGATTGGGTCGTACCGGATAGGACACGTTCCATTGTTTTGTTACAAGCCATAATTGTAAACCGTTGTGGCCATAAATATATTATCGTTTCCGTTTTAGTAAAAACTAAAATAATCGATAAATAATCATCCCGTTTTCATTTTAATCCGCGAAGTGGACGTGTAAAGAAAAATATCTGTAAATAATCACATCCTTCTGGTTTTAACCAGCGAAGCGGGCGTGTAACAACTTACGTCAATAAACAATCGCCACTGACGAGTTTAAACCTTATTACGCTTATTAAGTTGAAGTCTGTTTAAAGAACCGCGTCAGACCGTACAGTATCCCGCCATCGCTGGTACGATTGTGCATTGTTGATTGTTTACTAACATTTTCGCCCGAGTTAATCCGTGAACAAACATGGGGCATAATAAAACCCACAACCGGGATTTACAGAAACCTCTCTAGATGCCATTATGAAAGCTTCGATTCCACCTTTACGCTAGATTTCACAACTAGAAACTGGTTACTCACGGCTTCAGTTGCTAATACTAACCCGTTCTTATTAGTTTTAAATGCAGAGATCTATATATGAACGTGAAAGGAATGCTGCAGTTCCTAGCGCAATCACTCAAACTTTCGCGTCATTGCTTGTAGGTGGTTATTGGTTATTTGTTTTAATGATTTTTGAAGTGTATTTAACACAGTCAGCTTATTTAGAGTTGTTTGTCTATGAACTGACTTCTTTATATATGTAATTTATCATAATTGTACAAATGTATTTTTGGGGTTGGGTGAAAGGTTGCTTTTATTCACGATATAATTGTGTATGTGTAAATTCTATTTTTTGTCCTTGTCTAAGTGTAGTTTAAACTGAATTGAAGTTACCTTATTGCTACCTATTTGATTTTACTCGTTGTTTTATTTTATGTGTAACTTAATCTGCATTATTATTTTTCCTCTTACCTTACTGTTAACTCAATTGCCGGCATGATTAGTTGTATAACGGCCACATGTTTGGCGTCACAATTTCAATTCTGATTTATCTATGACACAAGTGTTGTGGTTTCACTGTATGTTTTTTATTGTGTTTATACGTAATGAAGCTATAATTTGTTAAAATAAATTAATGTGTATTCCAAATTAATAATTTATACTCTTCCGTAACGGCCGACACAAAAATTCACTGGAATTTAGACATTTAGATCTTAAAAATGTATGACAAGCTTGAATACAACAGCTTTTCGAGTTTTTGAGATATTGCGGTCGAAAAAATTTTTCAAAACATTTCCGGTCTCAGTTCAATTTTTTTTTAGTCGATTACAATAACTTTCCCTTTCGGTGTGAAAGTACAAATTAAGTTTCTATAAAATTTAGACAACAACCTTTTTATTTAAAACACTCTAGTAATTTCATTGTTGTAACAATTCATTCAACCAAGTAACAATATAATGTTGACCGCATGTCAGATCTACTGATTACTCACATGGAAACTTTAATGCAATATTTGATAGATCACATGATATACTACAAGTATCAATCTTGGCACTATAGGAAGTGCTGTAACTAGTTACTGCTAATGTACATCTTTAAACAGTCTCACCTATGTTATAGATGCACAAAAATATTTTTCAAGTGTAAATTAAACCCATAACCATCAGTCATAGGTTAAATTTCCATTAATAGAAAGATTTTTTCCGTAAGATAATTTATTTATAGATAAGATAGTAATTGAATTTGACTCAAAAAATTAATTGATTCCTGTTTTGTGATGACATTGTTATTTTTGATTTAGCACAATTCATTAAAATACGTACCAAGTGTTACTATCCATTCTCGTATGCATTACCATATAACGATAAATATTAAGAACACGTTTACAAGCATCTGTCTGTTCTTCTAATATAGTGGGGAAATGTGCACTAATTTCTAATAAAAAAACATTCGCAGCATGGGTCATAAATGTTTGTAAAACATTCTAAAATAAAATATGCATTATAATTAAATAATAGTTTTCATTACCTGTAAACCAGCACGAACTAATACATTTTCTTTATGTATAGCACCTAGATATGAGTCAGTTCTAAGTCGTCCTAAACGATGTCCTTCAAAGCTTTCTTCTTGACTACGTGATAATTCATCAGGAGGTTCAAGGATGTATGGAGGCAATTCAGAAATATTTGATTGGATTAAATCTTTATACACAGCTATAGTTTTGCGAATTGCAATTGCGTGTCCAAAATTTAATAAAAATGCTTGCCGATAAACTTCATGAACAAAATTTACATTATCTCTAGTACTACAAAGTACTTCTTTCGTAATTTGCGCTGCTAAATCTTCATCGGTAGCTGCTTTCGTTGACTGTAATGATACTGCTGGAAGGAATAATACTATATAAAAAGCAAGAGAAGTACACTAAATTACAGTAATCAAGACTAGGATGACCTGAATCTGGCTGCTCTTCATCGTGCAGTGAGGACATATTTGAAGATGGAATAGTTTGAGTACTAATAGAAGTTAAAGCTGGATCTGCATTTTTTTTAATATACTGCATATAAGTAGCTACCCATTTTATAAGAGACACTCTACATGCCACAAATTCACTATCAGTTTCAGGTTTTCTTATGTATGGCAAATCTAGAATTCACTACATGTAATATAACGAAAATATCAGCAATGCTACATACCTAAATTTAAATTATATAATGAAGTCTCATAGCAAAAATTTGGGCATAATTTAGGCAGATAATAAATTTTAAATTTTTCTAATAAGAAACTAAAACATCTATGATATCTCGATAACCTATCTTGCCATTCTAAACGAACAACTGTACTAACCATATACTCTAACAAAGTTTCTAAAAGCAGTTTACTAGGTTGTTCAGGTGGTTTTTCCCCACTTGAAGGGGGTAGCATAGGTAATATTTCGGCCGGTTGTACAGGAAACTGTGCAGTATCATGAAATATGCTACTACTACTTTGTGTAAGTATACTTCCAGAATTTGAAAAACCAGGCACTAATCCTGCGTACATTTCATGTACATAATCAGGAGCGTTATCATCTAAAGCTTGGTACCACATAAGAAAATATTTTATTGCTTGCCGCCTCAGACGTATTGAATTTCCGGGATGAAGTAGTTTTGCCAAAATTCGCCCTAATGAATGTATTTGCCATCTTTTATGAAGCAGTTCAGGTAATAGTGAAAGAACTTGTTCCAATATCCACAAGACACATTCCAGTTCTTCTTTATGAGCTTTGTGCACTAAAAATAGTTACAGTTAATATCAACTGTTTAGTCAATGGTATCATAAAGCGTATAACTTACCTAAATGAAACGACAGCTCTGATTGATCCCAATAAAGAAAATATTATTAGTGTATTATTGAAAAAACTTTAGGATTTAGATCAGAGCTTTACCATTTCAATTAAAACTATTTACATATTAGATAAACAGAAAGGTATAGACAGGTAGTTACAGTATTTATTATGTTCTGAAAAAGAAGTTGAAGCAAGACTTTTCTAAACAACATTCACATTAGTGGACAGCAAACGTTGAAAATGTTGATTTTAATACTTTTATTATTATGAACATTATAATATAAATATTTCGTATAGTCTGGCATTATTCATTAATATAACCAAACTTCAAATAACAAAGAAGTATGCAGTTTAACATTAATTATGTAACTTGAACCGAATACACATCCTATAAAAACGTCTTCAGATATTTTACTGACATTTGAACATACCATGGTCTTGCAAGACCTTTCAATAAAGCTACCAAGAATAAGTACACACCAACATCAGCTGTGTTCAGTACGTTAAAATTCTGCTGCAACAATTTCGTTGTTCTAGATCTTCAACAGGCACAGGCTTGAAAATATCCGAACGCTGTGTGAAAACATAAACTTATATGATGGTTGAACATAGGCAATGTCCAAAATTTAGTCAACTATGAAAATTCTCAGTAGATGGCGTTGTTCATTCTTTGTTCAAAATTCAAACAATATGTACCTCTACATAAAGCCTAGCTTTAAATAGCGGCTGGGAATCCGATACAATGGTTGTTTGCGACATTAAAACATCGTCCTAATTTAAACGGCGATGCATATACAAACGATTAACATTTACATAAAGAAATTCACCAGAAAAGGTCCCAATAAACCGAACAACGTTATTCTGGATCCATGACAATGCAACACATAACCAGCCATAACTGTAGAGGAGACAAACATGTTAGATTCCACTATACAGGGTGTCCCACAATTACATTTGCAAGCAATATCTCGGCTATTTCAAGGCATAAGTGGTTTGGTGTAGGGGGTAATGTTCACAATACCAAAGAAGGCTTTCAATACATTTAGATTTCTACAGGGTGATTCGAAAATAATTTAAGTTCTTTTTTTTTAAATTTATTACAAGTTTTGTTATGAACGAATAAGTTCAAAGGTAAATATATAATTAAAAATTATTATTAATTTTATTAAATACATAAATAAAAAGTTTACCTCGAGTAGGATTTGAACCTACGACCTGTACTTTGCTAGAGTACCACGCTAACCATCTGCGCCATCGAGATTCAAGCCCCAATTGATGCAAATTTTATCTTTATGTATGTAAAACTGATGTAAATTCTAAATATAATTTTTAATTTAAGTTTTATTTGTTTCAAGCAAAGTACATTTTTTCATTTATTGTTATGTATTTGTCACAGTAAGTTGTTTCACCCATTTAATAAACCTGCACAATATAACAAACAAAAACAATTAAACAACAAAATAAACAAAACGAAACTTACAAAAAATATAGGTATATAACATACAGAAAGCATATTTTGTGTACGTTCCATTTTATTTTATCTGCATGTGGTTGGAGAGAGGAAAACAAATAGATTCAACAGATAAATAAATATACAGTATGTTATAAAAAATAAAACATTGGCGAAGTCCTTTATTTTTGACTAACCCTGTAGAAATTACAATAAGTGCATTATAAAGCTTTCTTAGTACTCCAAAGATTACAATCTCTTAAAATAACTTAAGTATTGTCTGTAAGCATATCACTTTTATTTATTCAGACTATAAAAGATGTACCTAAAACCACCTATATAAAACTTTACTGTTTAACAAGAAGAATCTTCTTTGTACGAACACATTATGTTCGCTGAAAGGGAAAATATGAATTAGTAAAAATGCTAACACCATTATTACGTGCCCAGCTTTAACTCAACACAGTTTTATTTCAAAATTGCTTTTACGGATAAGCCGGATGAGTACTAAGTAAACATACTTATTTGGACTTACCGTTCTGTAGAACAGTAAGTAATCACTTACTCATCAGGTTTGCTTTTAATGACCTGAGCAACCAATTAGAAAGGGTCAAGTCAACCCTCCAATTTAAACGTACCCATGGTAAATTCATAAATATGACTGATCGGACGAAAAACATTTTATCATTTCAGTATTTGTGCATGAAACACTAATTGTTTTGAGCAGAAGAAAAACTCCTTGCCTTTGTTTCTAGATTTGACAAAAGCATCTCACTGTGTCTCCCACAACATACTTCTCTGTAAATTAAAAGATTATTATTTTGATGCCAATAGCTTAAGGCTAATAAGTTCATATCTAACTAACAGATATCAGATTGTAAATTATAACGGAACATCTAGTATGTTGCGTATCAAAATTGGTGTTCTGCAAGGTAGTATCTTCAAACTATTGATTTTTTTAATCTGTATTAATAACTTTTCTAACTGTTTACCTAATAACACTCATGAAATATTTTTTGCAGATGACAGTCCATTAGCAAAGACTCTCTTGAGTACATTATTAATAAAAAAAGTGAAATACAGTCCATTGCAAAGTATGATTTTTTCTCTGAAAAATTTAGAAACTTGCAGCAATCTTGCTTCTGTTAAATTTCTAGGTGTCACTTGATTTTAAATTAACATGAACTGCACCTACAGACAACATTGCAACTAAATTGAGTAAAAACATTTTGTGTTTTGAAACTTACAAACATCAGTTTCTTGTAAAATTTTATGAACTGTTTACTTTTTGTCATGCCATTCTGATGCAATATTGGTTTAGGGTCACTCATCAGGTAAACATCGACTCTTCAAATTACAGACCAGAGTCTTACGTATAGTGGCAAACATTGGATATCCTGAGAATGTTAAAAATACTTTTATTACACTGAAAGTTTTAACTGTGCCATGTGAATTTATTTATCAATGTTTAATATTTTACAATTTTTTACCACAACGTATTTGTGATTTATCTTTAAATACATTTAAATTAGTAATTAAGAAATATTTATTAAACAGAGCATTTTATAACTTAGAAGATTACTTTCAATCTGATTTTACATATATATGATACCAATAAGTATATATTATATTGTGTTGACTTATTTAAATACAACTTTGTATAACACCAAATATATATTATTATTATAGTACGATCTCAATCATTATTAAAGATACATATTGATTTGTTTCCAAATTTGCACACTATTAAATTCTTCATCAAAAAATAAATTGTCCTTAGAAACTCATTAATGCCAAAGAAATAAAAGAATTATTTTTTGTGCTTACACACCAACTTTTCACGACTTTGTCTTTTGTTAGAACGTGCGAGTCTATACCTACTTTCCTTTGAGATGTCAGAACTTAACGAATTAGCTACAAAGAAAGTACAAAATAATCTGCCATGTGATCCTAATGCCACGAGAAATGTAGATGGAGACAAACCAGTAATTCCAAGCAAATGTACAGTTAGTCATTTGCATCAGTTGGTTAAAGAAAACAAAAAAAAACCTTGCAAAAAAACACAAAAAAAGTTTATTTGTCCGGTATGGGGCAAAGCATTTCTTCTCGGATAGGAAGTAAAACTGTAGGTCTCATGGCAATACGATGTTTGACATATTCAAGATTCCATACTGAAGGTGAAACTCCATTAGTAGGGCAAAATTCTAGTGAGGGTGGTAGTAACCATTTGTAGTTCATGCACACAGAAATGCATGGTATTTCCGTTGATGTCAGATCTCAGCCCACAAATACAAATATTAGAAAAAGAGTAGTAACTCTGTACAGACCAGTTATTATTTAATTTTTATATATGATACTTGTACATAAATTTGCTGATTACAGGACCAGTCATACCAAAATTTATAAAAAAAATAGGTAAATTAATTGCCAACATGTTTAAAAATAAGCATGAAGTGAGAGAATTAAACAAAATTCTGTTTGAGGCTTACAATGTAGCTTAAAATAATTAATAGTTTAAAGTATTGTTTTGTATTTATTGTGCAGTACTGATAATACAATTGTATTTCATTTACCCCATTTTATTATTTTTTAATTATGGATGAACATCTTTCTTTTCTAATCATTCGTGTTAAAAATGGTATCTTTTCATATTTAAAATATGATCAATTGCTTTATATACAAAATACATTATACACATGGCCATCGATTAAATTCAGCCAATGACTAGCACAAAGGACATAAAATATTCTGGAGGACAACAGTCGTCAATAGCAGTGAAAGGTTTAAAGCAGCACTAAAGCATTTTACGCAGAGTTCTATATAACTCACAGTTTGCTAAGAGCACAAAGTTGAGTGAATTGCATTTAACTCATATGGCGGTCAACATATTAATTAAGCTGATAACATATACATTTATACACAAATCATGTCTGTCTTACAATTATAAGCAAATGTGTAATTTTAGTACACCAATTCCAAGATTACCATGTTATTCATCTTTAACTGTAAATATTATAACATATATATAGTAGTTCTATCAGGTTGTATTTAATCATACAGAAAATTAAGTTAAAAAGGATTCATCAACTTAATGCAATTTTAGTTCAAATTTGAATAACTTTTGTTAGATTGGGATGAAAAATGGTGCTCAAATTAATGCTGGCAATATATCAGTAAGCATAAGCAATAAACTAAATGACAATTGTGAGTACAAACTAAAAAATTGTAGGTGTCAACTTTATCAATCATGATTTTAGTAATTTATAAACACACAATATTAGCTCATTATTTTAAATATAAAGAATTGATAATCCTTCAATTATAGCCGATAAAAAATAATTCACAATTCAGAACATAATAAAAATAAACTTTGTTAATTAAGCTGACAACATGTACATTTATACACAAAACATGTCTATCTTACAATTATAAGCAGATGTGTAATTTTAGTACAACACTAGATTTTAATGGTAATGCTCAAGATTTACAGAAACTATGTACATTGAAAGCTACAAATATGATATTCATACCCCGTTGTCGCAGATGTGTTTCTGCTTCAATAAAACATTCATAAAGTATATGATAGACATGACTAAAGTTTGTTTCAAATATGCCTTTTGCTTCAGCAGTATCAACGTTATCTAAAATTAATTAAACAAATTAATAAAGTAAACATAACCTTTTACTACTATTTATTTTAATATATTTACATATCTTCATTAGTGTACTTATGTATCTTACCTAAAATTATCTTTAAATGTTTTAATCTTGTAGTTAAATCCTTTTTAATATCCTGAATTTTTGAGGTTGATTTTTTGACGTCCAGATGAGATTTTTTGCTGAACATTTTTCCTTATGCTATTATTTGTAAATATACATATTTGTAAATATTATAATAGTTTAAATAAAACATTTTGTAAATTAAAATTAAGATATATCTTTATATTTTATAGTTTTACATGGTTTAAACATTTTTTTAGTTGACGTAAACGTTGTAACTGACAAGATGTCAACAAACATTTAGGCGATTTTTATATACGAAAACTGCATGGTATGTTTAAATATCACCATTGATTAAATATAGATTATGGGTACTTTATAACCAATGGTACAACCACACGCGCAAAAAAGGTGTGCAGCTGGAAAATAAATTTAATACCATTCATATAAACGTGATATAAACCAGAAGTGATTTGTAGTACAAAACAATACAATTATGTTTATTTTACATTTATAAATAGTTTTATACCATTGTTTATACCTTTTATCGTTCAGCAACATGTTAAACCCTATTTAACATACATCCACTAGGTGCATAAACATGTAATTAGACATTATCGATTTCGTGACTCAAATGATCATGTTTATTTATTAATATTGAATTTTTGGAAATTATAACCTAATATAAGCATTTATTGTTTGTCTTTGTAAATTAATGCGCCAATGAACGATACATTAATGAACGCATCTCGAGTGGTAACAAGCCTTAACATTTTTCGCATAAATTACAGGGCTCGCTTCGCTGCGCTCAGGACAGTCCGAACCTCGGTATCGTACGTAATCCCATTCTCGCATAAGAGCTATTGTGATTTTCATTACAAATCTCTTAATTCCAAAAAAAAACTTAGCGTTTTTACGCTCATCGTTCCGGCATCATGATTTTCGCCGCTTCGGAGTTAGATCTGTCACTGCTTGAATACAGATAATACGAAAAAGCGGTCATCAGTAGAGGAGCCACAGCCTAGCAGCAAGTAGGAGCCGCCGGAATACATCAGGAGCGAAGATCAAAGATAAAAGGGCATCCAGGACACCACCACCCCAGCTACAGAATCGACGTCGGTAAAACAATAGATACCGGTTAATAAAATTATTTCTTAATTAATTTTAATTTATGGTTTTAACACTTTTTTTCCTCCTTTTTCTATTTGGGTCTCTGATTTCCAACTTTTTTTCTCGGAGTGTGAAACTGCACCTCGGCGGAGACCCGGCCTTTCTTTAAAACGATTCCCTTTCTTTTACTCTCGTACACGCTCCCATTCAAACGCCTCGTCCGTTTCCACCTCATCCACACACTCCTACATCTCTACACGTTCCACGGCCTCCACAAAACCACACAAAATCGCACACACACAAACCTACACACACACACACACACACACACACACACACACACACACACACACACAAACCTGCCCTCTTACCCACAGATGCGCAGCCACATGTATCTGTCATGATTCCTACACAAGCTTTCCCCAATCATAAACCCACCGGCTCTCAATCCTTGAGGTAATGCATCCGCAATATCCCGAAATCCATAACCACCCCTAAATCTTTTTACAACTCCATCAAATCCCTTAACCTTCCCTGGTTGAACTTAACGTTCAATCACAACCACACCTGTCTCTTAAAGACCTCTTCTCCCTTGCCGGATGGTAGGCAGCTTAGGCTGCGACACCACCTAATCCAACTCTCCGGTCCCCGTCCCTCCAACTCCACTCCTAGACCCCTTCCATTTCCTGCGTGATTCGTCACGTGGATAAGGACATCCTAGCCGAAGAGATTCGTGATGCGATCGATCTTCCACACGTGAGTAAGGCCGTTCGCATCACCTCTAAGGCGACGAACACTCCCACATCCCTTCTCCGCATCATAACCTCTTCCCAAACAACCCTAGAGTACCTCATCGCACGCGGTGTCGTCATGTTCGGGCGACACTACAGTTGCTAATAATCCCTTGTCACACAACCTCTCCCCAAGTATTGTTCCACCTGCACGCAGGTGGGGCATGCCGCTGATGAGTGTCCTACCCGCGCTATCCGTTGTCCCAACTGATGCGAAAGCCACATATCCTGCTCCTGCAATTCTCGGCTAACCCAAGGTGTAACAACTGCGGGGAAGCTCACCCTTCCTATTCCTTCAAGTGCCGGAAGCGGCGGGAACCTCCCAGTTCTCCGTCGAAGATGGCATCCCTCGAACCTTCCTGTCTTCCGAAGAGTCCGACTCGGAAGACACAGCCCACCTTAAACCCTCTCCCGACACCGAATCCCTATTCCATGAAAGACTTCCTACACGTCCTCACCCACTCCCTCTTCCAGATGTTCCCCGACCGGCGAGATAGGGTTGTCTACTCCCTAGATCGCTATTCCGAAACATCTTCCAACGGAGTATCAACATCTGCGTATCCGGTAGGCGGATGAAGGTCGCCGTAATCTGCCAACCCAATCCTCAACTTCCTCTAAACGGATATCCTATCAAAGACCGTTAATGCCAGGGGAGTTTGTCGAAAACGCCCTTTAATTAAATACTTTTTATACACACACGTACGCACGCAAGCACCCACATACACACACACACACACACACAAACGCAAACTCAACCGCAACCGCACACGCACAAGCACACGCACACGCACACCCACACCCACGCCCACGCCCACACCCAACCCCCCACAGACACAGCCACACACACACGCACACACACTCAGGCACAGACAAACGGACACATGGACACATGGACACACGGACACACGGTCACACGGACAAACGGACGCACGGACACACCTACATACCTACACACAGACACATCGACACACCGACACACGGACACACCGAACACACACACAGACACACATGCACACATACACGAACACACACACACGAACACACGCACACACGCTCACACGCACACACGCAAACACCACATGCAGACACGCACACACAACACACACACCGACACACACACACACCCTCACACACACACACACACACACACACACACACACACACACACACACACACACACACACACACACACACACACACACACCTCACACACACACACACACACACACACACACCCAAAAAGAGGCAGAATTACTGCAAAATAAAATAAATGAAGTTTGTGGAAATCATTTGGAAGCTGTTTATTCAAAGTTAAGAGATCCTCAAATGATTATATATAACATTCCGGAAGAAATAAGTTTAGAAAGTGCGAAAGAAATTATAAATTTACAAAATCATGAAT